>CM055268.1:114579387-114608308 GCA_029237695.1 Conchocele bisecta
ACACATTTAATTGGTATAAATAATTTAAAAATGTCCTGTCTCATTTGCATATCAAAATAGCCTGATACCACCGCGAGTCACTATCAGTAAAATCAATATTACTAAATGATTATATGTGTATAGTGGGCCTGCACTCGTAATTTTTAAAACTGGCGGAATACATGTACCGTAGTTACACAATTATACACTTATTTAATTCTTATAGGCAAACTGTTGTGCCTACTAGATGGGACCACAGGTTGAAGTACATTGTAACGAACCGAGGTCTATAAATACATTAAATACGCCTAAAAGCGTCCATAAAGCGTCCATGTTACTCCCTCTATAACACACACATATATATATATACCTCGGTCCGTTACTTCAACCTGTGGATGGGACCCGAACTTTAGCTGCTACATGTAATTTGCGAACCAGATCTCTTATTCACTATTCTGCAGAGGAAGACTATGAATGGAAATGTAACTCTGCTACGGGCAGTACGGTTGTAGATTTCAAGAGTTATTGTTCACAACTATGAACAATGTGGCTTACTCGCTTACCACATTTATCCAAGTGTTGTGAGTTTGATGCCCGGATGGTATGTAGTTCTCTAAGCACTGTTTCATGTTGGAAAGTTGCGGAGTCATTTGCTGAGTAATGGTTAATACTGGTAAGAAATTCAATAAAAGGCTAACCATGTACATAATAGTGTTTGATTGTTTGTTTCAGGGAAGCCGTCTACAGATCTTAGCCATCTGGATTATTCGTCGAGCTTCTTCAACTTCACCCTGCAGTCGAGGCAGACACCAGCAGGGCTATTGAGATAGTATATGGGCGGTCCCAGAAGAAGCAGATAAGGCGAAAATTGTTTCTCATTCTGCTGTTGAAGGACAAAGGCCACCAGAAGAATCGCTGCCCGAAGACACTACTCCACATGGGCAACAAGTTACCAAACACTCGCGAAATGGGAACTGATCCAGTTCCTGACCTACACGAAGCAAAATATAGTGTCGCCATGACAGACTGTCATCATCTTAAGATCAGCGACATCTGAAAATATAACCCTCGAGGAAGAGCTTGAGAAAGACAAGTTCAGTTACAAAAAATTAACCTTTATAACCGGAGTACCATCCATGCCAGCGGCAGTGTTTGTGTGGTTCTTAACTCTGATTTCTGCTCTAATCATTTAATCAACCTGTTGAAAGGATGTGTCGTGAAGACATGTTACTTCTTGTGTTGATGGAATTGAGAATGAATCTTATTCACACAAATCTGACTTGTGCAGTTTTAAGATTTGTCAATATTTTTTGAATCGGTGACTCATTCTTGTGGTGGACAGAATGACATTTGTACATTTCTGATTATGTGACACTCGAAGGACTAGATATTGAAATGGTCAGAAATATATTTACTATGCTTTTACACATATGTGGCTGTGACCTCAGGTTGAAGTAACGGACCATGGCCTATAAATACATTAAATATACCTAAGAGCATCAATAAGTGAGAGAAAAAATAAGCTAAACAAAATGTATTTACTCCATGTGTGATATATGGGAGTAAATAATTTGTTTAGCCTATTTTATTTCATTTATTGATGCTTTTAGGTATATTTAATGTATTTATAGGTATTGGTCCGTTACTTTAACCGGTGGCTGTGACTGGAGAATGCGGTTTATGGGATTTGTGGCCAGTGTAGCTCCTGATCAAATAGTACACTCCTGTAGCCTGATAATGATGTGGCTTGTTAGAAGCATGCTGGAGATTTCATTGATGCAATGGTGAACAGTGCAGATCCTGTGCGGATATGTGTATCTACACTGGTCGCAAATCCTATAAGCCCCAGTTTCTCCAGTCACAGACACATATTTGAGCAAATTTTTTAAAATCGTACCGCCAACCTAGAGTGATTAGCATTTAAGGTATTGCATTCAATCTTTGATTCATAAATTTCTGTTTAACTTCCACAGTCTATAAAGTCTATATTTGGTTGGTTTCACTGGTTTCAGTTATCTTCGCAATAAAGGATTTTACTTGAAACATCCAGAATAGACCAAAGACAAACTTTGTAGACTTTCGAAGGGAAACAAAAATTTACGAATTAATGATGTATTTTTGTGCTATTATCATGATTATAATTGAAATCAATGCCCAATGGTCAAACTTGTAACAAATTACATGTGTACAATAAATTTCGACTTTGAAATTTGACTTCGAATGAAATGGTGCAATTGGTTGATATTGGTCATTTGCAGTGCATGATGTGACAGACAACATATTGAGGCATCATCTGTAACACAGTGCCTTCAATCATGATTCATACCCAGGCATACAAAGTATGTCGAGGTGTATATAGTTTTTGTATTTTCGTCCATCCGTAAGATTTGCGTTAAAGGTTTTTGGGTACCCATTATATCTGCAACCGTAAATCGCATTGAGTTGAATCTTCATATACTTCTTTATCGTCATCCATATTTTTTATACTGTAGCACACCGATGTGGCTTTGCACAAGGTCAAATTACTTAAAGTTTTGAATTATTTGCATCAAACATGTCAAAGTTTTTAAGTACACAATGTCTCTGCAACCGCAAGTCGGGTTGACTTGGAACTTCATATATATACTTCTTTATGAAGTTAGAAGATCAATATTTTCTTTCTATAGCCCTGGTGGGTGCATTGTGATGGTAATTTAACAACAATCGCGATTCATCCTTACCGGAAATCCGACTGGAGACCTGGTTTGGCCCTCACATACGTCTTTGGCATTTTGTATGTGACAGTTGAATCTGGTTATATCTCTTGTGTGAGTATTACGATTATTCGTAATCCTTTTTTAGGGAAAGGGGCCAAGTGACTTTGGTGTGGTATGGACCTGGCATCAGGTCAGGTTATTCTAATTTCAGGGCTGACTATATTTTTCTCGATGAAATTATTCCGTTCTGATTTTGGGATTCCCCCCCCCCCCCCCCAATGCAGCAGGTTAATACAGGATCGAACCCGTTTGCCCAGCCTTATATGACCTGAGCTGTTGATAGGCCGTTAAACACCAATAAACAAACAAACAACTTTGGCATTTGGTATCCGACAGTTATATCCTTTATGTGAGTATTAGACCATAGCTGTTGATAGGCCGTTAAACACCATTAAACAAACATTCTATAGCCCACTCACACGGTGAAGGTGAAATTACTTTGAAACTTGCGTTAAATGTTTTGAAATATATGCGTTAAAGTTTTAAGTAAACAATTTCTCTGCAACCGTAAGTCAGATTGAATTGAAACTTCATATATTTGTCTATCAACAATCAACATCCATATTTTCATTTTATAGCCCACGCATGTGACTTTCATGCTCAAGGTCAAGGTCAAATTGTGTTAAATGTTTTGAAATATTTGCATTAAAGTTTTAAGTACACAATTTATCTGCAACCGTATGTTGGATCGACTGGAAATGTCACATACTTCTTTATCAACAGCCATATTTTCATTCTATATCTCACCTAAGCGGCTTTCATGCCAAAGGTCAAGGCCAAATGACTTTGCTGCGGCCGAGGGTATGCGAGACCCCGCTCACTTGCTCTAGTCCTTAAAAGCAAGAATAACATATCTTACCATACTGATTTCTTTTGTTTTTTTGGTAGTTATTTATCACAGCAACTTTGCCTTCACTAATATTCCAGTGTTCTCCCTTTGTTTTTTCACGCATTGACTTTGTATCTGGCACATGGCGATATTTCAAATTTGACCTAATATGGTCCTGATATATATCAAATTGTCAAAATCGGATGATACATCATACAAGATGGCCGCCGACAGGTCATCCTTTAATTATAGATTTCGTCTTCTTCTCATGTACCGTTTGGCCGACGCTGGTCAGACTTCACAGTTGTTGTGCGTGGGTAAAGCACTTTCATATTTGTTAAAATGGAGGTTGTCGCATAATCCAAGATGGCCGTCGTAGAAAATTTGGTAAAATTCTTAAAAAAATCACATCAACCATGTTAATGTTACATTATTATTATTTTTACATCAAGCTTGAATTGCCACTTTGATATCAAGGGTGATAACATTGACTCTTTAAAATGTTAATGGAAACAACTATTTATTCTCTCTATTTATCTTTTGATGTGCAATGATCATATTTTGTAACAAGTCAATACAAATATTTATTCAGGTGACACATTTAGTTGATATAAATAATTTAAAAATGACCTGCCTCATTTACAATCAAAATAGCACGATGATACAACCTATCAGTAAACCTAAGATTACTAAGTGAATATTTCTGTGTAGCGGGCACTCGTATTTTTTAAAACTGTTGGAATAGTTACACAATTATACTTATTTAATATTTAATTCCTATACAGAACACTTTGTGCCAAGCAACTTTGCTGAAGGATGTCTGGCACCCAGTCATTAAGTGCAAAGGCACGACACTTGTCTTATCAGCTCATTCACAAACACCACATCATACAAAACACTTGTCACATGGATTCACCAGTGGGTGTACAGTACAAAGTCCAGTGACATGGTGTGTAATTGCATCCCGTAACATTTGGTCAGGTGTGTATTTTTTTTACTTTAACCTACGTTTTCTGGAGGAAATAACTACCTGTATAATATATGTGAAAATCACTACAATGGAAGAAATTGAATGTATGTTCTCGCACCCCCTTCCAAACTCCATTCATAATTCACACCCCCTCTGCATGAATCTGGATACTCCACTGCAGTGCAAAGTCGCAGAACAATTTTTGACATACAGCCGTTTGAATGTGTACTTGTGTGTGTGTAATATTTCTCAGACTTTTTCAAGGCAATGATTTCTGTTTCGATGTAATGTATGACCTGTCGTGAATTTCACTCACAAGTTCATATTGGTGCTTGTAGGAGTATTTGATATCCAGTATACATTTTCCATGGCTTTCACATTCTGTAAAACCGTCTGGAGTTTCGACAATGAATGTGTCTGAATGTGGATTATTTCTGGCACTCATATATTTGGCTTATAACGTCGTTCAAATTGTACTGCGTCAATTTTATCGAATTTAAGATTGCATGTTTCATGACTTTCTTCAAAACGCCAGTTTTAGAAGTTGATGCTTTTAGGATTTTTATATCATGCACTGCAGTGCCGGTGATAAGTCGCTAGGTGGCGTTGCCAAGTCGGACTGTTGTACTGTGCGGACTCACCGAAACAAACCGCCAGTGGACGCGTTACACTATGTTTGCAATGTAATCTCTCTGGGTAAGTTTATAGATCGCGGCTCAGTCAGCGTGCGACTGGATGCCGGTTTTTTTTGTTAGGGGAAAGTACTAAAATTGGGAAAATTGGGCCCGCGCAATATTTAAAATTGCGCCATGTCAATTAAAGGTGGTGCAGGATGTTGAATGTAATATCTTTATAATGGAAACATAACACAGTAAATGCTTAACAGGTTGCCAATTAGTATCCCCTCGCCGATAGGCAAGAGCTGGTATATCGTTAGTCCATGTACTGCGTACGTATGTACGTACGCTAGTAACACCTTTCATTTTTCAATAACTTGTGAACTGCTTCCACTATTTTGATATTATTTGACCGTAATGTGTGTCTATGGATGGAGCATGGTTTAGCATATGAGTAGACTCATATGACCCACGTTCGACCGGCCCAAGGTCAGGGTACGGATTATCAGGGCTTTTCCAGCGTGGGGATTAGCTCGTTTAATGATGCCAGCGAGGGGATTAGCTTCGTTTAATGATGCCAGTGCGAGGGGATTAGCTTCGTTTAATGATGCCAGTTATTGCATTATGGTATAGTTTGCTTTAATCTAACAATTTTCTGGTTTTGACGAAGAATCGGTTACCATGGATGTGAATAAAAATCTAAAGAACGTGAATGTATGGTGTGATACATATCATCGAACCGGTATGTCACTTCTATGGTGTGATACATATCATTGAAATCCATCCGTTTGCTTGGAAAAGTTTCAAGAAAATTTACTGTAAAAATGACGTCACAGAATACGTCACGTCGGAAAAGCAGGTTCGGAAACCACTGATCCCATACCCTGATATCTATAACTTTACATGCTACTTGCAAACATGTAGTTGGCCTCAATAATAATAACATACACTCAAAGCGTTCTTTTATAACATGATCATTCATGTTATAATTGTTCTTCTTTATTGTTGATTTGTCAACTGGAACCATTTTAGAAAAAAATAGCTCCTACGCATTTTTCAAAAATGATGGGAAAACTATTTAGAGCACAAAATTCAAAATGGCCGCAAATGACATTTTGAAATATATAAAATGCATTATCTCTGTAATGAGATGAGCAAGAAACACAAATGAGGTGTCGTTTCCAAATAATTATATCATGCCAAAACTGTTGGTATGGTTATTTTTTAGTTTGGAATTTGAAATCCAAGATGGCTGCCATCCATCATCTAAAAATACACAATATTCCATGTTGTTAGTGGGATCTAAGCTAAAAGTAAAACGAATGTGTCTATATTCACTAATTTTAGCATGCCACACCTGCTGATGGGGTTGTGTGTTCGTTTGAAAGGCACGACGTTCTTGAAATCCAAGATAGCCGCCGTCCGCAATATTGAACAATATAAAACACAATATTTCTGTGGAGAAAATGAAGCTAAATGTATAACTGGTGTGATATTGTTGCTAATTTTAGCAGACCACACCTACTGGAAGGGTTGTTTGTTATTAGGTAAATGCTATAATGATCAGGAAATCCAAGATGGCCACCATATGCCATCTTGAAAAACTTAAAATACAATAGTTTTGAGACGGCATATAAGTACAATGTACAAACAGTGTGAAAAGAAAAACACAAAGTGACAAAGGGATCAAAGGTTGATAATATATTTTAATTCTGAAAATAATAAATGTAAAATTGTGAGGTTGTTATCACTGCTACAGCAAGTCGATATAGTACAAGCGGAAATTAACTGTCTTTGTCGTTTAATTACTACTTGCATACATATTTGTTATTTTTCATGTTATCATAGCGTAGGAGTCAAATATTTCATGTATATTCCTATCTTGAATGCATAACACTCACTACTTTTAAACATGATAATGTGTTGTGTGGCTGCAAACCAATTATTTCCAATCATATATATATATATATATAATTTATACGTACATGTATGTCTATTATCACACTTAATATAATATATGAGCCACAGTCATTATGTAGGATAGGGTGTATTCTATCCCCACTTCTTCAGTGTGTTGGTGCTAGAAGCTATAATAACCAGCAACATGCTTCATTTTCATGTATGCCGAGTTATCCAACGAGTGCAACTCCAGTGGCTACATGCATCAGATACATACCTTTATATAATTGTAGATAATGATAAGAATCAAACCAAACACATACATACATTTCTATGATTGTAGATAGTGATATGACATTGGATATGTGACTTTAGCTAGTGATTCCAAACTCAATGTACAACATATTCAGTAACTATATTATTATCGGGTGTAAATTGTGAAGTTACTGCATCAGAAATTGTTTGCGCTTAGCTTAATTGAGGCTCTGGGAACGGATGATACAAATATGTTAATATACATTACTTGTGGTGTTATGGCTTGTCAACCATACAGTGCTATCATATTTCCTATTTAGTTGTGTTGTGTTGTCTATCTGATATTAGTTAATTTTATTTGTGGTCGCATTGTCTATGATGTAGCAATTTCTGTATTTCATAAGCATCAATCAGTGATCAAGATATATTTCCACACCAGTTTATGCTTAGAAACATATATAGTGTATATGTGTAATGGTGAACATGGTCAAACTCGGTGTGTAGAAGTGGAGTATGTCAATATGTAATCTTTAATTTATTCGTAGTTACCTCACCACTGATTCTTCACTCTTGATAGTAAATCACATATCATATATGTGCTTTGTGAGGTAAGTCGCCATATAAGATGGATTCATCAAGAGTGTATACTTGATTCATACTCAAACTAAATATAGTATTAGTTAGCCACAAGTTAGGCCCCTTGTAGATTTATCTCATACATTTGGCAGAAATATGTTGCACGACAGAAATATCTAGCAAACAACACCCAGCATCACGGTCAGTCAGTGATGAGTTGATAGACAATTGACCAATACTTATCAGAATAAGTTATACCAACATGCAACACATCTTCTACTTTCATTAACTTACTGGGACTCATGTAGTATCCTTAGAACTCATAATAACATAACACTAATAGTAATTTGTATGCATTTAAAGATAGAACAATGTCACCATTTTGAAGTCATGATTTGCATACGATTGGATAAGAAAAATGTGTACTTCTGCGTTAATTAGTCATAATAGCAGAGCACTGCATGATTTTGAAGACAGCTGCCAATGGCCATCTTAGATTTTGTTATCCATGGAAGGCCAGCATCACAATCATTATATTTTACCATAAAAGTAAACTGTAATAATTGTGGTTTCTCCCACCTTGTATCTTTAAGAACAGCCACATAATTTGTTTCTCCATATCTTATTTTGCCTAGGATATATTGCAGTTTATGTTTTTCAAGATGGCATACAGAGATACTCTTGGATTTAAATCTAAGTATACTATAACAAGTTCGCAAGGTTAAAACTTATTTGTAAGAAAACAGATTTGTTGTGTAATTGTAAATTATATTTCCCCATATATATAATATATATATAATATATTTAACTGTTACAAAGCAGCGGCCATCTTGGATTTAATGGCATTGCTAACCTCCAAATTATGAAACTGCTTTTACAGCAGATGTGGGCTGCTAAAATGTATGAAATACATGCTATCTTGGAAATGTTGTCTTTTAAAGATGGAATATGGTGGCCATCTTGTATTTCCAAATCCCAATACAGGCGCGGGTACAGAAATAATTGCAGGGGGGGGGGGGGGGGTCTGTAATTACAAGTCGGAATAGCCGACCTCCGCGAGCGCGAAATCGTAAAGTCGGGGGGGGGGGGGGGGGGGGTTGGGGGGGGGGGGGGTATGGGGGTCCTCCCCCAGGACATTTTTAAATGCCAGATCGTCGCAGATGCGATTTTCTGACACCTAGGCCACGAAAAGAGTCATCCAACTATTCGAGTATTGTAGATTTTCGTCTTTTTTCTTTTTTTTTTGCAGGGAGCAGGGGGGGGGGGGGATCCGGATCCCCTGGACCCCCCCCCCCTGTATCCGCGCCTGCAATAACATCCAACCACAGTCCTTCCAGTAGGTGCAGTATGCTGAAATTAGGGAAAATGTCACACCATGTGCACTTCCGCTCAGAAATATTGTGTTTTATATTGTCCAATATGGCGGGCGGCGGCCATTTTGAATTTTAAGGGCTTCGTGACTTTCAAACAAACACACAACCCCTCCAGAATATATGGCATGCTAAAATTAGTGAATTTCCCCATTATTTTTACTTTTAGCTTAGATCCCACTAACAAGATAGAGTATTTTGTATTTTAATATGTTGGATGGCAGACATCTTGGATTTAACGGTACAAACTAAAAAAAAACCATATCAGTAGTTTGGGCATCTTATAATTATTGGGAAACGACACCTCATGTGTGTGTCTTGCTCATCTCATTACAGAGATAATGCATTTTATACATTTAAAAATGGCGTTGGCGGCCATTTTGTATTTTGTGTTCTTAAAAAATTTTCCCATCAGTTTTGAAAAATGCATAGAAGCTATTTTTTTTCCATAAAATGGTTCAAGTTGACAAATCAACAATAAGAAAAAGGTAGGAACATAATGGTCACGGAATCATCGGAAATGACCCTACTAGATGTAGAGACTTGCAGATTAACATTGACATAACTATTAGACGACCAATTTCGCATGCACTCATTGGTACCTTGCGTGATGCAGCCCTAGCCGATTTTAAAACAACTTGGCATACTAGTATTAACAGTGTAACTGGGGCCTCCGGAATAGGTCGCCATAAATTACGCACATACTGTTTAATTCAAGATAATTTCGGTGTTGAAAACTACTGTAAAATGATTCTTCCGCTAAAACATCGTTCAGCCGTTGCGAACTTTCGTTGTGGGGTGCCCCCCCCCCCCACACCCTCCGCCCCCACACCCCACATTGAAACTGAGAGGTATGAAAACAAGCCTTTAGATGAACATAAATGCTATTTTTGTAATGCTATTGAAAGCGAAATCAATGTTATTTTTCACTGTGATATGTATGATGACCTAAGAAACGATTGGTTCAATAAAGCAGGTTCTGTGAACCCTGAATTCTACTGTATGACTGTCGAACACAAGTTGAAGTTCATGTTTTCCAATATTAGTTTGGTTAGAATTAATGCCAAAACCTATTTTAATATCCTTAAAAGGAGAGCATGTTAAATCAATAACAATTTTACATGTAATTAATGTAATAGTTGCATAGATCAATAATCGGTATATTTTATACATGTACAGCCTAAGTAGTCATTGCTAATCAGTTAATCTACGATCTGATCGGGATATATATCTGTCTTTTTTTTTTTTAATTTTGCGTAAAAGTTTTAAATTGTTTTAATACAATGATTAGCGATGGCTATTTGGATTTATATTTAATATGTAAATACATGTAGTGTTTGTTGTAAAACAGTATACAATATCAGGTGCCGTTTTCAAGGATTATTTTAACCAGGATGAACACGGTAAGAACGGCAACTGTATTGATACTACCAATCATTGATTTTTATAGTGATGCTATTTATATTATGTTACTATGTCGTCTCTTATAATTCTAGATAGAATGGCACATGTAAACTGTATTGTAATACTTGTATGGTACTTGTTAATTAGTATATAAACATTACCAGGGAGAGTAAGTGCTTCATCTTATATAATTATCCTAATATGACCTTAATATGACCTTGAATATCGCACAAAACAAGTTTCAATATTGCGGATGCTTACAGTCTACACGTTTATGTCGAAATGGTGAGAAAGTTAATTACTGCTCATCGTCACCATCCAGAGGATATGAATTTGTACATGTTTGGCCAATGCATGACGAGCACATTGTTGTGCAATATAATCCAGCTTTGCGACACATACATCGCTTGCCACATCCTTGCAGCCACATGATACAACCTGGAGTACAATGTCAGGTGCTACAGATACATCTGTCAGAACGGTTTTCAGCATATTGTCACTGAGCTCCCAGCTCCAGTCAGTGGGCTCTATATCTCCAACATTACCAAGCCATTCTTGTACTGTGAAGTATGTTCTGTACGAGTGATATATTGCAGCTGCCTATGTTGGTGGGAGGCTCTCCAGTTTGAAGCTGCTGTTGCTCTTCTTGTCGATATGTTGCATGTATTGTACATAACGCAGCTTGTTAAGAGATGTCGACTGCTTTGGCATTATACAGCTCCAATAGTATTGTCTCCCCACACCCGTGCAACTTCATCCTGACTGGAGTCGGATTTTCGAAATACATCCGCTACGGTATTGTCAGTCTTACTGACAACAGTAAGTGCCTTCTTATTCCCAACGTTGAAGGGGGCAGAGACCATATCACACCGAGAAGAATGTTTGTACGTGCGTTGGGTTGCATTGCTTGTTGAATGTGACTGACTTTATAAACAACATTCATTGAGTAACGCAAGTAGAAGTTTGTGGTGGTGACTATCGACCAGCATGATAAGCAACTCAGTGTCCGTGCCGACCAGTACCACAGGACGACATGGGTGAGCATTGGCGTAAGTTATGGTTGAACTTGTCAACATGTAGTCAGCGTCACACCTTAGACGGTGAGCTTCTGTTTGATGTTTTCTATTAACAGGGATTTGTTAGTGCGATTGGCTAAGAACGAGCGTTGATTTGTAGAGATGGCTAAGAACGAGCGTTAATTTGTAGAGATAGGCCAGTGAAGATCAACAGTTATGTCTGCAGATATGGTGTGATGGAGACATATTCTGTTATGCAACTTTAATTGACATTGGCATACCCATCAAAACAAAATGTACACTTGTCATAACTATTTAGCACATTGGATACATAGTTGTCACAGACGTTACCATGTGTACAAGTATCCGGATCTGTTGGCCATGGCACACTCTGCAAAACTGGCCGCCATCAAAAATGTAGTACGGGTTTTGGAGTTCATCACGTGTTGTGGGGGTAACTGGGGCTTTCAGCTGATTAGCCAGAACACTTTATTGTACTTCCGCATCACTCCCTTGTCAAATAATGCAAATTTGGGTGCAACTACCGGTAGTTCAGTTGGGACAGAGACCAGACTGTCACGATGATGGCCTGTGTAACGGAAAGGCGAGTGATCACCAAACCGATTACAAAATATGACATAAAAACTGTCCATCACGCGCTGTTTCGAGACTCGCATGCTATTTGCTATTGTGCTGGTCACTTGTTTACAAATGAATGCCACAAAGGTGATTTTCTTCCATGATATGAGTTTCATCATCTGGTATGATAAAGACGTGCACATTTTGCATATTCCATATGACCACCAGTCTGGGAGTGAAATAGTTGGATCATAGCATTAATGCAGAACAGGAGCAGTTCCCAATCACCAGTTCTTTCGGCACGCAGGAATAAGAGTATCAGCCGCACCATTTCAGCTAGACAATCCACAATTTTCCGGTCCTTGATTATGCAGCCAGGTCATTTTCTAGACCAACAAGAACGTCTGTGAGTTGTGTTACAACCGACTCCATTTGAACTGCACCTGGCTCCAATTCATGTTTGTGAGCAACATCTCATGAATAGCCTTTAGACGCCCTATGTTTACTGCAGACAAACACTCCTCTGTATCAAGCATATTCCCAACAAGAGACGCTCAGCATGTGTGCCAGGAGTGCACGGGCATAAGTATGCCCTGTCATCATGTGCTTGACTGTCTTTGGGGCATAAACAATCTCCCATAGATTAGACAAACCACTTTCGGCCATGACATGCGATTGCACCCATGTATGAAATCAACAGATGAAATCCACCTAATCTCAGTTCTGGGGATGCCTACATGATTTCGGCTGCTTTCTTGTACAGTGGTTGATCGAATGTAACGATTGTCTTTGGCAGATTCAAGTGTTCCGATGAATAAATTTTTTTGAGAGCAGGTACATTTGGTTTTCTAAACTTTCTGATAGGGATCTCCGCGAATCGGACAGCAATATCAGCTGATTGAACTTGTGTTGAACGAGGCAGCTGTTTTTACCAACTCTGTCCAGCTGGAGTGAACCAGCAATGCCACCTAGCACAAGCTATGTTCCATGTCCGGTCAGTGTGCGGTATCAATATCTACGTTGTCAAAGACAAATATCTGTTCACAAGGGTATTTTCTTACAGTGCAGGTTCTATACGGTTATCGATGGTAGATAAACCGCTTATTTGAACCCAATTGTCATTGGGTGAAGTTCGTCGGCTATGAAGTGACTGAGGAATGCGAATGGCAAATTTAGGTATCAGGGGAGGTAACTGTGCATTTATTGGAATAAATATATGGTATGACTGCAATATGGATTCAACAATAACAAAAAGGAACTTAAATATACTCGCAAACATTGTTCTTATATCTGATAGTGTTCCTCCGATTGTTGTTACTGCATCATACCTTCGCTGGAGAGTGTCACACCATCATCAGTAGGGTTATTGTTGTTCCTCGATACATGGTGCATAACTAATATATTACCATTATAGGTATCACACATTAACAATGGATCTGTATATATAAATAAAGTATTCATGTTCCAAAACAGACATTCATTGAAATTTTCAACAGTGAAAAGTAACAGGTGCATGCGATATTCAACATTTGACCTTGACCTTGGTCTCATTAGATGACCTTGAATCATTTGAACAATAATGCAGTCACCAAAATACTAACTTACATCCCAAAACCAGATATTAGAGGTAAATTATGCATTTTTTTATGAATGTACATTAATACAATGTGATTTGTATTTATTTTGGCGGCCATCTTGGATTTCTCAGCGAGCTCACATTTTTCAGATGATAACTTTTGCCCATCAATTAAAAAATATGCAAGCTACCACTGGTAAAACAATCAGCTTTCTGCATTTTTTTTCCAGGTTTGGGTGTTTTGGAGCGGATTGCTCCTGAGCTATATGTATAATACAACATTGTATAGAGCAAATATATGTAGAACTAGAATTTAAAAAATAATGTTCAATATAATCTTGTTGCGCTGTCCGGTGAATACAAACCAATTGACATCTGAAGATAAGTTAAATCGTCTCCAAATAACAGAGTATTTGTAGATAACGGGTGGTATTGGCGCGTTGCGGTAAACAATTGTTGGCGTTGCTGATGGAATGATGCGCATTAAAAAAAGTGTTCAGCATCTTCTACATCAAGATTACAGTGACACAATGGTGATTCTCGTAGATTATTCGTAAAAAGGTCTGAATTTAGATCACTACATTGATTTCGTATACGGGCGTGGTTAACAGATCACCGATCATATAGTATTCTGGAACAATAGGCGGTTTGAATATTTGTTTTATCTTAGCTTTAAAAACTGCTATGGAAGGAGAGCTGTTAATTTCGTCATCTAACCCGTTCCATAATGCTGTAGAAGAAGGTATAACGAATTTAGAGTAAATTTCTGTTCGTCTGGCTAATGTAATACTATTGCTCCTATTACGTAATTCATATGGATTATTTTCTCCTATAGTTGTGGGAATAATTCGTGTAGATATTTTGGAAGTTTACCTGCATTTTATTTATAATTTTTGTATTTTTCTTCCATCTGATAGTGATACCCATCCAATTTCTTGAACGAGCATATTAATTGAAATTGAACGGGTTAGACCAGTAACTGTTCTGGCTGCTTCATATTGGAGTCTTTCAAGGGAATCACGTTCATATTGAGCACAACTGTCCCAAACAATTGCTGCATACTCAATAATTGGTCTCATGTAAGAGATATATATTTGGTTTAGTGTCTTTCTGTTCAGTTTAAATTTAAGCATTTTCATTGAACCCAATACCTTAATTGCTGTTACCATTGTATTTGAAATGTGTTCATGCCAAGTTCCATCTTGAGTTAGCCCTAAGTGTTTGTGATGTTCGACACATTGCAGTTGGACGTTATTAAAATATAAAGATGGTTCTGCATGTCTTGCTAATGAACAAATCATAGCATCAGTTTTAGAGGGGTTGAATTTTACAAGCCACTGGTTTGATCATTCTATTAATTTATTTAAGTCATGATTGATATTATGTTCTATTATATTCATGTCTTGTGTCGCCCTGCTATAGACGAGTCATCTGCAAAAAGTCGTGTTGTACTGATTAGTTTGTCTGCAATATCATTTACATACATCAGGAAAAGGAGAGGACCAAGAACCGATCCTTGTGGAACACCAGCACTAATTATTCTGTTTTCAGAAAAATATGAATTTACAAAAATCTTCTGGAATGCCATCTATACCATTCTGCCTCAATTTATATAGAAGTCCCGCGTGCCAAACTCTACCAAATGCCTTCGATATGTCACAAAAAAAGAGCTGTTCTACCCCGTACTAGGAGGTATCAGGTATATCGGAAAATGTTGCGCTGACCACATTGCCCCCCCCCCCCACCCCCACACACACCGAGGGAAAATATATTGTTAGGTGTGTCCGCTTAAAATGTTGTTGTGCGGGCTATACTGTCTATGAATTACTGCCGTGTACCAATTTATTTTATATATATAATTAAGTTTCTTCAAATTTTATAAATGTTTGCATTTATCAACCATACTATGCATATGCTTGTTATTTTCGTGACTGATAACCGCGAGACAGCATGCGTATTTATTTAGAAAATGAAATGTATAGTTATTAAAATTGAAAGTGACCAGCAGAACATTCAGAGCAAAATTATACATTACTGTGTATTTTTATATTTGTGTGGGTTTGAACTTTTGATAATGGGTTTACCATCTGAATATATATATATATATATGTGATACGTACAAAATCCCCACGGGCATAATCGCCCCCCCCCCCCCCCCCCTGATTTTTGACACAGGAGGACAAAATCACCCCCGGGCATAATCCCCCCCCCATTATTTTTGACACAGGAGGTGCAACTGAAACTGAAAATACTTCATAACTGTCCTAGGCTACATTTTCATTGGGTGGGGGGGGGGGGGGGATTTTGTCCTACCTTTAATTTTGATGGGGGGGGGATTATGTCCTACCTGTGATTTTATTAGACGAGGTGGGGGGATTTTGGTCCTCCTGTGTCAAAAATCATGGGGGGGGGGGGGGTGGAGAGATTATGTCCGGGGGGGGGGGGGGGGGTTTGTCCCACACTCATATATACATATATAGTACGTAATCATGTAATATGTACGTGTATATGTCAATGTCGGGAAAATGTGGCGATGTGACATGCATGTATAATTGTTACAACATGTCCCGATCAAAATACAGGCAGTTAGCATACTAGTACTACATGTATATGTATATCGTCTCATCGGGAATAATTAATTTGAAAACGAAATTTGCAATTAAGTCTGTTGTGTTTCAGAAAAAGTATATTCAGCGCCTTTGTAAACAAAGAAATATAAACCGAGTAGCCAACGAAGCCATGCTGATAAGCACCAATGCATAGAGACGTCGCAGCTGGGGTTAACTGAACTTTCACCAGAGGTATCGCACCAGTTTAGTAGAAGGATACCTCGCGGCCATTATGGCGACTTGTGAGGCCATATAAAGTTAATTTATTGAATATTATCCGAATTTTGGGGGAAAATAAGGCGGTGTGTGTTTCATTTGCCATGTCATATATAACCGAATAACTGTGTCAAGCTTATCAAGAGACATCAGCTGAGACATTTTCTAGCAAAATAAACATCATTCACCATTACCCCACGTACTGATTGGAATTATTATACATTTTATATCAGACATAAATTTCCACACTGATATCAGGGGCGATAATCGTGTTTCCTTAAAATATTAACGGACTTTACTATTTATTCTCTGTATTTATTTTTTATGTGCAATGATCATACTTTATATTCTGTCATTTAATTAGTATACATAATTAAAAACTATCATGCCTCATTTGCATATGAAAATAGCCTGATACCACTGCGCGTCACTATCAGTAAAATAAACATTACTAAATGATTATATCGGTATAGCGGGCACACGTAATTTTTAGAACTGGTGGAATAGTGACACAATTATACACTTATATAATGTCCTTAAAGAACATTGTGTGCCTACTGATTGGGCATGCATCTTTAAAGAAGAAAAGACGTGTTAAATCAAATATTTAAATCCTATAAAGAAGATTTCGTGCCTACTCAATGTCACGTGGTTTCCGAACCCGATTTTCCGACGTGACGTAATCTGTGACGTCATTTTTACAGTAGATTTTCATTAAAATCTTCCTAACAAACGGACGGATTTTGATGATATGTAGCGCACCAAATACGATGGTATATATATGTGTTGTATGTGTGTTCTGAAAGTTCTTTACAATAACTTATAAATTTCACAAAGAATCGAGTACCGTTTATTTCTTACATTCACGTACTCTAGTTTGTATTTACATTTACGGTAACCGATTCTTCGTCAAAACGACATACTTATGAGATTAAAGGTACATGCCCACGCAGCAGGTTACACTGTACTACTACTTTTCATTTTATGTCATGCCTTATATGAGCCATTTGTCTACCCACTAACGAGTTATTTTTAATTACAGCGCGTGTTAATTCGTGTTAAATCGCATTTTATATGCCGCGACCAGAAAGGGTATTTTCCGACCTCGTGCTATTTTTACCAATACGCGTCATGTGACACGGTCAATCATATCACATCTTTGACATGCGCAGTGAAGTATCGGAAGTTGAGAAGAAAAATCTCTGTTCGAGTCAAAATCTAAATCTCCACGTAACTCTTTCCAGTTGGTGATCTGGTCGCCAATATTAACCACTCTCTCTCTGTACTGCCTGTCCCTCAGACATTTCGCCTTTTTTTTGGCCGACGCCGTTTCATACAATTTCCGTCCTGGAAGTTTCGACATGTTGATATTCTTGTTTACATATTGGGAAGCCTACTGGCGCGCGTAGTATACTGCGCATGCGCACCGCAAGCCGTGATGTGAAAGTCGTCGTCCCCGCATATTATCAAAATAGACTGTTACCGCCGCGCGTCGCTAACAGTAAATTGATAATTAATAAATGATTATATTTGTATAGCGGGCACTTGTAATTTTTAGAACTGGTGGAATAGTGACATAATTATACACTTATTTAATTCCTATAAAGAACATGTTGTGCCTACTGCGTGGGCATGTACCTTTAAAGCCGCCTATACAAGAAAGGGCAACGTGTACCACATTTGCTGCGGTATATTTCATAAAAATATGTCATTCCATTAGCAAGATATTAAAGGAACTCTACTGTAAACACATCTAAAAAACATGACGTCATGCCGTTCGGAAACCACGTGATCCCCAAACTTGCTACTGAGTGGGCATGCACCATTAAATTACTATTTGCATAGCTGTCATGTTTTTATATGCTGTCATGCATACTCCAGTGACTACACATGTATGTTTTTCCTATTATGTAACATGTATGTTTGTAACTAAAAAGAAAATAAATAGTTTTGTTATTTGATTTGAATTCCGCCTGAGCTCTGAATTTGGTGTCAACTTTCAACACCAGTTATTCGGAAAATAGTGATGATTTTCTAAACGAATATCGGCGAAATCCGGCGATATATTTTGTGTCAATTTTCAACACCATTTACGGAAAATATTACTGTTTTTTTAAAACAATATCGGTGAAATACGGTGATAGAACCTTTGCCAACTTATCAACACCATTTATGGAAAATATTACTAAATTTTCTAAAACAATATCGGCGAAATATGGCAATACATCTGCGTATTATCGAATTGTCACGTTGTCTCCGACAGCAAGGTATGCGGCAGAGATCAAAGGTGAATTTCAAAACATTGCCTAATGTCAACTTTTACAACTGTACGCTGTATGATGTCATCAAATCCCGAGATCAACAAGCTGTCAACACGGCTGAGCGTTATCGATTTGTTTTTCACACAAAGCCACACGTGTATTTATAAATAGGTGTGTGTAATAATGTGTCTGGTGTCACAGGTTGAAGTAATTACGAACGAGGTATATACATACATTAAATACGCCTAAAAGCATCCATAAATGAAAACAAAATAAGCTAACCTTTTTTTTACTCCCTCCATAATTACATATGTATATTTCATAGCAGACATCATCTTATTTGGCAGTTACTGATTTCCAAAATCAGTCATATACATGTATTCTGTAAATTACATTCAAAGTTGACAAATCAGAGCAGATCATGATCAGTACGTTAAATAGCTATCGACGACAAATGACGCGTATCCAACAATATGTTTATGATTTTCGTTGTTTTCACATAGGGTAACCTATGTATTGTAATCGCCTCGGACAGTTAGCCACGCCCAGACCCCCCCTCGATGGGATAGTCCGTAGTGATATCTTGGAGTAACCATAACAACAAAATGCATTGTGTTACTCAACGTTTAACTGTCATACGCAACCGCTAATTGAAAATAATATTATGAAAAACTACTTTCACTGAACAATATCAACAACGGATGTTCAACGTACAAAAACACATCGGATTATTTTGCTACGCGTTAAGTCGTTATTTGCCCCTATTTGCGTCACAAATCGTGCGGTCATCGCTAAATTTAGTAACAGGCTATAGTTTTCGGCAGAGTTAACTCCCCTCCGAATACTCTCCACCGGATAAACAAGTGTTGTTCTGACTTAGGGGAGATAACTCTTGTTTACTAATGGATTTATTATACTGGAACATTTATTTTTGAAAATAACTTTATAATAAACGCATAAAGAAGGAACAATACTATATAATCTTAATAGTATGCGTTTGTGTTTATATTAATACTCTTTTTAGGCACCATCTCTTTATTACATTCATACACATGACTCCATTTTCTTGTCCAATCTGAAAACGCCAGTAGCAATATAATTCGAACCAATTGGTTTCCCAGTGAAGGAAACTTTTGTACTCTCAGTGTTGAATATGCAAGGTAGCCCCCTACCACCCCACACATTTTGCTGTTGAACATACATGTAACACCAAGCCAATCCATCAGTCATTATTACGTTCTCATTTTTCAGATTTTGACCAATTATAATACCAATCTAAGGGACTGGACATTATTTATCACCAAGGGGTTGGGGTGGGAATGGGGCTGGATAAATTTTGTTAACTCACCTTAGACAAGTATAAGCCCCCACCCCTTCCCACAGCTTTTCATTAAATGTTCAAGGCCTCCCCCCATTGAACAATTAATAATGTTCAAGCCCAAAACGAGACGGTTCAAATGAGTGGTAACAACATAATTATTGATTCTATCATATTTTTTTAATAAACATACATTGCATCTACTGATTGCACTGCCTGGGTTAAGTATGCCCCTATGCGATATCCAGGGGGACATATTGCCTTGCTCTTGAGGTTCCGTATGTACGTCCGTCCGTCTGTACATTTACATGAAAAAGATTGTAAGAGTTTCTCCAGTTAGAGTCCAGTATTCCAGAGGGGTATATCCATGTTTTACAAACATAATGTCTTGTGTTAATGTTGGTACAAAAGATAATTTATTAAAGGTATTAATACTTACATTCTCCTAAAATGTTGGGCAAGTAGCTTTTTTGGACGGGCAAGTATGAAACGTGAATATTATTAAGCCCTGTCACCTGTGCGAAAATGAGTCACACGTTTGACAGCTACAAACTACCTGACCTCCAGAAGTACCTGAGAAACAGAGGCGTGACCGTGACGGGCTACAACTATTTCATTCACAAAACAGAAGTAAACATGGCGATGTCAAAGTAATGCAGAAACTTTAACAAAAATCCTGCTACAACATTGTTTTGTACCGACAAGGCATTTTCAGGCGCGACACCGCTTCCGTGGCGGAATTCTTGTCGTACACTATGTTCAGTACTTTCAGTACTTTGATTACATAGAACTTCAGTACCGTTTCCAAATATTGTTGGGGTATATTATCATGATTATCACACTGTGTCACTGAGCGGACACGGCTATTCGGGGTATGGGATCACGTTGTCTATTGTTTACACTGGATTAATGGCGGCGGTTTAATGAAATTTCGGGTTAATCTTATATTAGTGTAATAGATAAGCGCCAGAAAACACCAGAGTAGTGCACTTCCGGCGGAAAGCATGAAATTTGGTATACAGGGGTTTTCAAGTATGCTGAAAAAAATGAGCCGAGGAGACAATCGATAAAATGCCTACTTCCGGTTCAAAATGGCGGATTTCAAAATGGCCGCCATGGAAAAGTTAATTTCTCTATATCTCTTTGTATTGGATGCATAGACACTCACTTTGTATACCATTTCACGCCAATAAAAAGCCATATGAGCTGTAAATACTAATTGTTGCTTATATATGCGAGACAGCCATGTTAAATTTCAAAATGGCCGCCATTCAAATATTTTTTTCCATATTATTTTAATATAAGGTGCTAATAAAAATGAATTCTTACATCTATTCCCATGTTTTCATGGACGACGTACACAATGCATATTACATCAACTGTAATAGCAAAATATCGAGTTAATAAAGCTATATTGACTTTCAAAATGGCCACCACTAAGTGTGTTTTCAATATGAGATCCATCGGTGCTGAACTATCGTTTTCAGTGCCAATTTTGATCATCGGGGGGAAATGAATATAAAACTATAGTGCTATATTTAGGCATTAAACTGCTGAACTAATCTTGAATTGATTTTAAATTGGCCGTTAATTAAACTTACAAATTCATTCTGTTCTTGTGTTAGAATTGTAATAATTGTCCATTAATGTACCGTTCTATTGAACAAATATATCGCCCCTCTCCCTCCCACCAAAAAAACAACGTACTTAATGGTCATATATTGAAAATGCGCGTATTAACGATACAGTTGATGCTACTTATATAGCTGTGCCAATTCTGACCAATACTAGTTACGTGGCACATATTAACCACCATACATAATTTGACGGACATTACTGATGTGATAACAACAACATCAACAACAAAACAAAATAAAAAAACGACGTTTTCGTCGCCCATAAGACAAACATAATGCAGGAAACTGATCTGCAGTTGGTGAGCTATTTGTGTTACCCATATTGAAAATATACGGAATCGTGTTTCCTTGAGAAGCAGACACATTGGAAATTGCAGACGACATGTTTTCTATGTCACAACACAACCAGAAAGCGTGAGCTGATAGACAATATGTTTGAAAATGGAATATCTGTGTCATATGAAAGTACTCCAAGTATCTACAGCAGAAGCTAATAAAGTAATAGAACAATGCGAACGTGATGGCGGTGTGTGCCCTACTACACTAAGAGATGGACTGTATGCGACCGGAAATCTAGATAACATTGACCATAACAATGATGTAGTAGCAGAAGGTGAAACAACTTCATCAAAATCAATCAAACAATTACCAGATGCTTACACGTATGTGCCACCAGCTCAGTTTCCGGTGGAGAAGCCAGTGCCAATAACTTACAGCGCCACAACGTCAGATACCACTCAATTTGACGATGATGAACAGCAACAATGGATTACTACGGTTGCTGAACTCATCAAGAAAGGAAAGCTGGACAAACGTGACAACATCTCTTGGTCGGCTGACTTTGCACATATGCAGGAATCCGTACCACGCCTCACAGCAATCACATGTATACTGCCCATGTTCCGCGACTGCGCTCATACGTTAGCCATGGCAAAACATGGCATGGATCTCATCAGGAAATCGACAGATCATATCAACCCTGGACAAATTTGCTCTTGCAAAAAAGGTTCAGTGGTCATCGTCTTCAATTTATGGAGAAGGTAAATACGTTGTTTTACTGGGAGGCCTTCATATATAGATGACAATTCTGAGTGTCCTGGGCGACTGGCTGGAAGAAAGTGGTTGGACGACTGTATTGGCAAGCGCAAACGTAACTACCGAATGCAGGGCAGATAATTTACAGAGGGGTTCTGATACATGAAGGGCACAATGGGCTCACTAGG
Organism: Conchocele bisecta; assembly: GCA_029237695.1. NCBI lineage: Eukaryota > Metazoa > Mollusca > Bivalvia > Lucinida > Thyasiridae > Conchocele > Conchocele bisecta. Next base: position 114,602,478 of record CM055268.1, read on the forward strand.
TGACAGCCGCTGCCCTTTTCATGCTGCAGATGAATTCATACAAAGCCGCAATGGGTACATCGTCGGATGTTAATTTACCTTTTCCAGTGGGTGACAGGTGGGAGAATGCGATGGGTAATTTAACGATCGGAGTTCATCCTTACCGGATTCCCGACTGGAGACCTGGTTTGGCCCTCACATACGTCTTTGGCATTTTGTATGTGACAGTTGAATCTGGTTATACCCCTTATGCGAGTATTACGATATTCGTAATCCTATTATAGGGGAAGGGGCCAAGTGACTTTGGTGTGGTATGGACCTGGCACCAGGTCAGGTTATTCTAATTTCAGGGTTTAATATATTTGTTCTCAATGTAAATATTCCGTTCTGATTTTGGGATTTCCCCCCAATGCAGCAGGTTAAAATGGGATCGAACCCGTTTGCCCGGCCTTACATGACCTTAGCTGTTGATAGGCCATTAAACACTAACAAACAAACAAACAAACAAAACCTTTTCCAGATTGGTGTACAGAGATGGAACGTGACTACCCACACTTTTGTTATTGGAACAAAACGATACAGCTGGGGCTACTATTCTTGCAGTTTCTCCGTTCGCAACGGGATGGGAACTTTCAGCTATACATGGACACTCTATGCAGGATATTGCCATGTATGTTCGCGCTAGATCACTACCACTATGCGAGATGGCTGACAGTGCATGTCACAGACTTAGTACAGCTTCAGAATACATGCCCAAGTACGTTCGCAGAGTTTAGCAAAGGACATGTTGTGACCCAAAAGACGTCAGACATGTTTTCTGCGATTGCCCACGTACATGAACAACTAAATGCCATGGTCAAAGGAGATGGAGGGGCTATTGGCATAACGGAAAATGAAGCAGCGTTGCGACGGTGGATGGTAGCTGAGAACTCTGAAAAGGCACACACTGTAGACGACCGTCATCACGAACAACGAGCAAGCAGGCAAAATGCATTTGCATGTGATGTGAGAAATGTAGTCAGAGTAATTGACGAGATGGGAAATCCATTAGCTGATGAAAGCTGTGAGCTATATAGCTTGGATAACACACTGAACCAGGGAAACAAATCAGACCTGATTGGTTGTCTTGAAAGTCTAGCTCTTCGTCCAATTGAAATACCCCTCAATACCCCTCGTTGAGTACAAATCATAGATGGCGCTGCCCTGGTACACACTTTAGATCCCAGGAAATCCACCGTGGCTGTGACATCATTCAGTTACTATGTACCAAGTTCAGATACATTCATGCACATTCTATTTCATTACATTTAGAGGGGCCGAGGGTTCGTGGACATTGCCTTTCTTATATGCAGTATCTGGCTGTGATACAGTCTCCTTCATCCACGGAGAAGGAAAGAAGACGGCCTGGGACGTGTAGCGTTCTCTGCCACATCTGGAAGAGGTGTTCAACAAAATGGTACATTCACCTGACACATTATCCGATGATGTTCTGTCCGAAGTGGAGAGATACTTCGTGCTACTGTACAGTAGGACAGCAACATGGGATACAGTGAATGATGCCTGTAAACAAATGTTTGCCCATGGAAATCGGAAGTTGGAAAACATTCCACCAACAGCAGGGGCTGTGAAACAGCATGTTCGGCGAGCTGCGTACCAAGCTGGTCACGTCTGGGGGCAGGCACTTGTCCCAAATACAACGCTGCCTTCGCCAGATGAATGGGGATGGGCAAGAAAAAATGATGGAAGCTGGTCACCGCTATGAACAACTCTCCCGAGGCATCACCGAAGCATGTCGCGAACTTATAAAGTCGCTGAAAAAAGGATGCTCTGGAAGGTGTAAATGTTCCAATGCAAGCATCCCGTGTACACAGCTATGCTTATGTGCAGGACAATGCTCGAGAGATTGATACAAATGGGATCTACCATGTATATACATTGCTTCAGAAAATGGGATAGTCGAACAGTTTATTGAGCGGCTCCCATAGCCTTTTATCGCTCAACCAAGTGTTTCTCATATCGCAGCATGTGCTATACATACATATCTGTTATTGTGGCTTTTATTGGCAGCCATTTGAAATATAAAGATAGCTGTAGCCATTAAATGAGCTAGTGTTATAAATTGTATTTGTTTTCGGTTTATTGGCCAATAAGCATTGGCATATGTATCCAGACCATAAAATGTGTAAGTCTCACATGCCGAGATATGGGGAAACAACTTCTATAGGCGGCCATTTTGAAACTAAAAATGGTTACATCGGCTGAATAAGTTACTATTATGATTATTGTTCGCAATTTGTATATTTACCGTGACAACATTGGTAATATATATCAGAATTCAACTTCTATGAGTTAATTGTCAAGATTTGTGGAAAATCAAAATTTATTGGCGGCCATTTTGAAAATCAAGAGGATTGCGTGGACAAATGCCTAAATTTAATTAATTTCAATGTGCATGTGTTTCCTGGGACTGACAGCAGAGCATAAACATGCGAATTGAGTGTCAATGATACTTGTATATAACTATATCAACAACATTTTTTTTTTTGGCGGCCATTTTGAAATCCGCCATTTTTAACCGGAAGGAGGCATTTTATCGATTTTCTCCTCGACTCACATTTTTCAGCATACTCGAAAACCCCTGTGTACCAAATGTCATGCTTTCCGCCGGAAGTGCACTACTTTGGCGCTTATCGATGCCACTATATTGTTCATCAATACGACTGTGGTTTCTCCCTTTTAATGATGACCATGTTCTAGCCGTTAACACTACTTTAGCATAATTATTTATGTAGTTAGTATGAACATTCTGCAGAGAAATTTGAATCGGACGGAATTGAACGTTGTTTAAACTTGGTCCGATTCATCTGCACTGGTCAAATTATGAACTGAAAATGGCTCTTGGTGTGACAGAAATCCGTACGCGGACGAATAAAAATAATAAATATCATGCTTACATATTGTAATTAATGTTTAATAATAGCGATATAATTATGAACAATATACTATAATATGATTTATACTTCAGCACTATTTTTAGATCTGTGTGAATTGCCTCAATTAGCTGTATTAGTTTTTACTTAATTTCATGCGCAATCGACAGAAAATCAAAACATTTAATATATACAAATATTATTTAAAGGAGCACCGATATGATATATTTAAATAATAACAAATAATTGAAATTATATACTACAATAGCTTACAACATAATTTACTGATCGAAAATAGTCATTGCATGGCGGCCTATTTGACCGCATTACCTATTGCGCGGTCACCCCAGCAAACCCCCTATTTACGTAGGTCACTGGCGGTATGCTGGGGGTGCGTTCGCTAATACAATGTTTGCGTAATGTGTGATTAGCTATTAGGGTTTAAAAGTTTTACGACTTACATGCCAAAATTGGAAAATTTTAAGTCGAAAAGGGGGAGATAATCCATGACCCCGGGGTCAAATCAAAAATCGAAATAAACTGTGCGCATCTACTCATCATAAGGAAGCTATATACCAAGTTTCAGGTATGTAGCTAGTACGGTTTAAAAGTTTTACGACTTACATGGTTGGTGACGACGGACGGGCGGACGGACGGGACCGGACGGACGGACGGGCAAAGGTAACACTAAATGCCCCCTCCACTATCGTGGTGGGGCATAATAAACTTTACGCATCTACTCATCATAAGGAAAGAATTAAGCTACATACCAAGCTTCAGGTCTGTAGCAGGGGCGCCGGAACTGGGGGCCGTTTCACTAAACTTCTTACGACTAAAATGTTCGTAAGTGTACAATTATGATAGTCTGTAAATGTTACATTAACAATGTTTTCTTGTAAACAATTATTGCATTTACATTTATTGAGCATAGGCTGCATATGCAGCCTATGCTCAATAAATGTAAATCCATCAATTGAAATTTCCAGAATATCCTAAATTTGCACTTACGAACATTTTAGTCGAACGAAGTTTAGTGAAACGGGCCCCTGGTCCGGCTGGTCAGGCGACTGCCGGACCAATAACTTTGACAAACATATGAATTTTGATTTAAATATTTAGAATTCATATAAATATTATACAAAAAAAAACAAACGGTAATGAATATAATTATTATTATCGATAAGTCAGTGCCGTCAATGAAGATGTGCACCATGGTGTTTTTATGGCGAAAAACCCCCAAAAATATAACCTTTTTAACTGAACCATTTTTTCTACATTTTTGTATACAATTCTATATAGGGTACATTGTTTGTGTACACAACTCCTCTGAAACCGTTCATTCAATCGAACTGAAACTATACACACGCATTCTACACATATTTAAGATGTGTACCTTGGTGTATTTATGCCGAAAACAATATTTTTTAACACAAATATCACCATTTTAACTTTAAATATCGCCATTTTTTCTACAATTTTGTATCCAGTTCTATATAATTTCTACTTTACACATCTCTACGTAAAATAGTATACCTGTTTATCACAACAAAAGGAAGAAATAATGCTATAGATTTTCAAACTTCTTGCCTTGGTGACAGATTCACATTTCTGCATCTTCACTGTCTGGCCCATCTGCGGCGGGCGTATTTTGTGACTTATGACACTCTTGTTTTTTGCTACTTTTATGACAAAACTATATAATTTTCGCTCTCCGGTCCATTCATATCTAGACTTTAGACCAATATTTGAAGACGAAATCCTAAAAAAATAGGAAAAAAAACCGTCGCGGTGTAGTTACTGCCCTGTAAGTTTATGTTGTTACCACTCAGTGGACGAGACGGTTCAACCAGATATTCAAAACCCTACATGTACGACTATGTATATCTCTAGTTCAACAGAGTAGAAGGCTAACAACATACACTTGGAGTGAGTGTGTGCGCGTGCGTGTGCGTGTGTGTGTGTGGGGGTGGTCCCACACCTTCGCCGGACCAATCTTACGATGCTTCCGACGCCCATGTGTAGCTGGTACGGTTTATAAGTTTTGCTGGATGTGAGCTCCCCCTCGTTCTGTGACAATAGTCCACACTAGCGGATAGCCCCCTACCCACCCCCATCCCCCCGGTAAAGGTAATTCTATTTCCATGGGTCTGGCTCACCTACTATAACACGTTCCAGGGTACCGCCGTATCACGTGAGTTCCTTAATTAGGTAAATACAATGGTTTCTCAGTAGCTTGGAAAATGTCAAGAATTACCATATAAGGACATAACGAAACTGACACATGCGCAATCACTACCATTACCAGCATCCTGTTGGTAAACGGCGCTGAAAGTCAAAAGTTCAGTCACACGTGAAATCATCAAGGATTTTCCAGTTCCACAATCACTCAAAATGTGTGATGAAGACGTTGCCGCTCTTGTTATCGACAATGGGTCCGGAATGTGCAAAGCCGGATTTGCAGGAGACGATGCGCCAAGAGCCGTGTTTCCTTCCATCGTTGGACGGCCCAGACATCAGGTAGGCATTTCTACTGTCATTTCTGCTCATCGGATAATGGCATACAGTTCTTTAGTGTTTAGCGGATAGTTAAGAAGATTATTGCTGCATACGTCTTTAAAGTAGAACATTTGGACAAGTACCTGGTACCAATAGACAGGAAAAAGTGTCTTCTTTCCAAATTGGGTTACTTTTTTAGTTTATTCCAATGTTTTCCTTGCATAATTCCTTGTTTACCTAACGCACTGAATTAGTCAGTAACGGATAGCTTTGGTGTTTATCGGATACGTGTGCGACAGTTGCTGAGGGGGTGTCTCAAAAACATTCCAAATCATGTATTTGTTTTGTAATGACTAGGAAACATGCTTACATCCATATCACTTAACACTGATTAAATCTGTTTCATCAATGTAATGTGTACATGTG
>CM055268.1:114608808-114638239 GCA_029237695.1 Conchocele bisecta
CCTTTAATGGCTTTTTATTTTCAGGGTTCAGTTTTTGTCGAGGCATAAATGATCATTTACACACAAACTTCACATAAAATGAATCCATAACATATATATATATCACTATTTTAGGAGAAAATTGCAAAATTTTGTCCGGATTGAAAACATCTCACTCATCTCACTGTATTCATAATATATAGGTAAAGGTTTGGCGGATCAGGAAACCATGTCCGATTACACAATGACCAGTGGTCCGAATACATTAACACATTAACACAGGGCCGATGGGCATTTGCCGGAGACCATTTAATTGTGTCCGATTCCTCAGTGTGTCTGGATTACTTGGGTGTCGGATAAAGCAGCTTTCACTGTATATGTATGTACATATATATATATTGGCAGCCATCTTCAATTTATGCAGATTTCTCAAAACGCTCAAGGTTGACAGGTTGTCATCAGTCGGATTCGCATATACAAAACAACTGTACAATATCAGTAATAACGACACTATATTACAAGATTGTAACAAGCATAAATACAGATTGGAAGAGACAGATAAAAAACGAAGGAATAAATGCAATAAGCACAAATAAACCACTAATAGACATAATTAAATATACATAATAGTCAAGCAAATGTTGTTTATAAATAAGACCAAAATGGAATAATTCCAGCACAAAAATATTTACACAATTCCCTAACATATGCAAATGAGGCATGATATTTTTTAATTATTTATACCAATTAAATGCGTCACCTTAACAAAATAATATTTTCGACAAATTATAAAGTATGATCATTGATCAAAAAATAAATACAGAGAATAAATAGTAATGTCCGTTAGTATTTTAATGAAACAGGGTTATCGCCCCCGATATCAGTGTGCAAATTTACGTCTGATATAAAATGTATAATAATGCAATTAATACATGGGGTAATTGTGAATGAATGTTTATTTTGCCAGAAAATGTCTCCGATGATGTCTCTGATATAAATAACAGTTTGTGCCTACAGAGTGGGCATGTACCTTTAATGGCTTTTTATTTTCAGGGTTCAGTTTTTGTCGAGGCATAAATGATCATTTTCACACAAACTTCACATAAAATGAATCCATAACATATATTATATATCACTATTTTAGGAGAAAATTGCAAAATTTTGTCCGGATTGAAAACATCTCACTCATCTCACTGTATTCATAATATATAGTAAAGGTGTTGGCGGATCAGGAAACCATGTCCGATTACACAATGACCAGTGGTCCGAATACATTAACACATTAACACAGGGCCGAATGGGCATTTGCCGGAGACCATTTAATTGTGTCCGATTCCTCAGTGTGTCGGATTACTTGGGTGTCGGATAAAGCAGCTTTCACTGTATGTATGTATGTACATATATATATATGGCAGCCATCTTCAATTTATGCAGATTTCTCAAAACGCTCAAGGTTGACAGGTTGTCATCAGTCGGATTCGCATATACAAAACAACTGTACAATATCAGTAATAACGACACTATATTACAAGATTGTAACAAGCATAAATACAGATTGGAAGAGACAGATAAAAAACGAAGGAATAAATGCAATAAGCACAAATAAACCACTAATAGACATAATTAAATATACATAATAGTCAAGCAAATGTTGTTTATAAATAAGACCAAAATGGAATAATTCCAGCACAAAAATATTTACACAATTCCCTAACATATGCAAATGAGGCATGATATATTTTTTAATTATTTATACCAATTAAATGCGTCACCTTAACAAAATAATATTTTCGACAAATTTATAAAGTATGATCATTGATCAAAAAATAAATACAGAGAATAAAAAAAATAGTAATGTCCGTTAGTATTTTAATGAAACAGGGTTATCGCCCCCGATATCAGTGTGCAAATTTACGTCTGATATAAAATGTATAATAATGCAATTAATACATGGGGTAATTGTGAATGAATGTTTATTTTGCCAGAAAATGTCTCCGATGATGTCTCTGATATAAATAACAGTTTGTGCCTACAGAGTGGGCATGTACCTTTAATGGCTTTTTATTTTCAGGGTTCAGTTTTTGTCGAGGCATAAATGATCATTTTCACACAAACTTCACATAAAATGAATCCATAACATATATTATATATCACTATTTTAGGAGAAAATTGCAAAATTTTGTCCGGATTGAAAACATCTCACTCATCTCACTGTATTCATAATATATAGTAAAGGTGTTGGCGGATCAGGAAACCATGTCCGATTACACAATGACCAGTGGTCCGAATACATTAACACATTAACACAGGGCCGAATGGGCATTTGCCGGAGACCATTTAATTGTGTCCGATTCCTCAGTGTGTCGGATTACTTGGGTGGTCGGATAAAGCAGCTTTCACTGTATGTATGTATGTACATATATATGGCAGCCATCTTCAATTTATGCAGATTTCTCAAAACGCTCAAGGTTGACAGGTTGTCATCAGTCGGATTCGCATATACAAAACAACTGTACAATATCAGTAATAACGACACTATATTACAAGATTGTAACAAGCATAAATACAGATTGGAAGAGACAGATCAAAAACGAAGGAATAAATGCAATAAGCACAAATAAACCACTAATAGACATAATTAAATATACATAATAGTCAAGCAAATATTGTTTATAAATAAGACCAAAATGGAATAATTCCAGCACAAAAATATTTACACAATTCCCTAACATTTGATTGGCACGTAGCAAGTCTCTGTCCAAAATTTATATCCCAGTAAACTCCCACACCGAACTACTTTCCGTAACCGTGAGGCGCAGTTAAAATAATTCTTAAGAAAATGGAAAATAAACACATTTTCTTGATGAATTTATTTAAAATGCTGGAATTATAAGGAATGAATGTCCTTTTTGTGGAATTTATCGGGGATATAAACTTGGAAAAGTCGCGGGAATACTGGACGAGGCCTTCCGGCCTTCGTCCAGTATTCCCGCGACTTTTCCAAGTTTATACCCCGATAAATTCTACAAAAAGGCCATTCATTCCTATAGTGAAACTCATCCTCCACTTCATTCATATAATGAATAATTTGTCGATAAACATATCAGCTGGAAGGTATTAAGCACATATTATTTTCAAAGCACAATAAGTTCCAAAAAATAAGAAATTTTCAATACAAATGTCTAACTAAAATTGTAGCAACCAATGATCACTTGTACAAATGTAACAGTCAATTCTAATTCGTGCGACTTCTGTACCATGGCACAGGAAACAAATAAACATCTATTTTGGGAATGCAATAAAAGTCAGCATTTCTGGTCACAAATGGGCTCCCTTTTAAAGGATCATAATGTTAGATGTAACCTAGATTGGAATTTAATACGTTTTGGACAATATGAACAGAAAAATATATTCTTAAACCTGTGCATTATACTTGGAAAATATTTTATATATTCTTGTAAATTAAGGAATACAGAACCAAACTTTTCTGATTTTAAAAGCTATTTAAAAAAAACAAAAGATATTGAGAGAGCAATAGCTATAAATAAAAATAAAGTTGCTACACATGAAAGAACGTGGGATGGAATACACCTAGATTAACAATGCATGTACATGTACATATAATGCTCGTTTCATAGAGACCATAAGTAGAAGACTGTAATGCTTATTACGACGTTGCTTGATTCAATATAGGAATGAATGGCCTTTTTGTGGAATTTATCGGGGTATACACTTGGAAAAGTCGCGGGAATATTGGACGAAGGCCGGAAGGCCTCGTCCAGTATTCCCGCGACTTTTCCAAGTTTATATCCCCGATAAATTCCACAAAAAGGCCATTCATTCCTTATAATTCCAGCATTTGAAGTAAATTCATCAAGAAAATGTGTTTATTTTCCGTTTTCTTAAGAATTATTTTGACTGCGCCTGACGGTTACGGAAAGTAGTTCGGCATGGAGTTTACTGGGATATAAATTTTGGACAGAGACTTGCTACGGGCCAATCAAATGTTAGGGAATTGTGTAAATATTTTTGTGCTGGAATTATATATATCATCTCTTTCCGACCACCTCTATCTCATTTCTATGATCCCTCTAGCCTCAACTCTACCGCTGAAATCCTTATAACCATTAACATTCTCAAATATATTCATTTATCTATGCATGTCAATTCACATGGATACAGTCATGTCAAGGTACATACATGACAATAATACTTGATTGTATGTTTATATATGGGCCGCAGTCTGGGAAAACCAGCCTTAATGACAAAATCTTCGATTTTCATTTTTACATTTTCTGATGCGGACACAATTAAAAACAATATGCTGAAAAGAAAATGCAAATATGTTTCATAGTTTTTGTTTTATCTCACGTGTTGTAGCACCATGTGAACCACGCACGGAAATAAAAATAACAAGAGAGCCATGATGGCCATATATCGCTCACCTGTGCAATGTCACAACAATCAAGCAAATACTGGTATGTAAAGTTGTCGCTACATATACATCAAAATAAGCCCATGACAGGCACAAAATGTAAATGCGACAAACTTGAGAATTCACCAGGGTAGGAGTTGTCTCGCGATATTTACAGATATATCTTACACAACTTTGAGATGTTTGGAGACCACAACAGGATGTTTCCAGCCTACTTTTTATTGCAATCCTTATATTTTATGTATTATATAACCATACTCCGTAAAAAAATTGACCCCTATTTGACCCCTCCGGCCATGCCCATTTTTGACCCAGAGGTCACCATTTTAACAGCTTTGAAAAAGCATTGTACATCGATCATTCCTGTCAAGTTTCGTCGAAATCGGTCTGGTGGTTCGTGAGAAGAATATTTTTTTTTAATTTTGTACTATTTTTAGACTGCCGCCATCTTGGATTAACGATGACCGCCATTTTAACAAAACTGAAAAGGCTTTACCAATGGACCATAACTGCGAAGTTTGCTACCAATGGCCAAGCGGTTTGTATGAAGAAGACGTTTCAAATCTCTAATAAAATAACGAACTTTTGACCTTTCGGCGGCCATCTTAGATGATGTAATCATCTGATTTCGGCAAAAAAAGTGATTGCTTCGACCATACCTTCGAATTGATATATGACATGACCATATTCGGGAAAATGTGAAATTTGACCCCTACTTGACCCCTCCTGCCCCGCCCCGCCCATTTTTGACCCGGGGGTCACCATTTGAAGGAATCTTGGATTTCGCGATGACCATCATTTTAACACAAATTAAAAGGCTTGACCCAATAACCATACCGTGAAGTTTGCCCAATATCGGCCTAGCGGTTCACGAGAACAAGACGTTTGCAATATTTATTAAAAGAACGACATTTTGACCTTTCAGCTGCCATCTTGGATGACATGACCATCCAATTTCGACAAAACATGTACCAGAGCGATCGCCTCTTTGATACCTTCGATTTGATATAGACATGACCATATTCGGTCAAAAATAAAATTTGACCCCAATTTGACCCCACGGGCCACGCCCATTTTTGACTCCGGGGTCACCATTTTAACAACTTTGAAAGAGCATTGTACATCTATCATTCCTACCAATTTTCGTCGAAATCCGGCTAGCGGTTCATGAGAAGAAGATTGTTTAAGAATGTATACTATTTTTAGACGGCGGCCATCTTGGATTAGCGACGACCTCCACAAATCTGAAAAGGCTTTACCCATAACTTTTAATTTTGGCTACCATGGACCAAGCGGTTAATGGGAAGAATAATTTTGAAATCTCTAATAAAAGAACGACCTTTTGACCTTTCGGCGGCCATCTTGGATGACATAGCCATCCGATTTCGACAAAACAATGCACCAGAGTGATCGCCTCGTTGATACCTTCGATTTGATATATGATATGACCATATTCGGTCAAAAATAAAATTTGACCCCAATTTGACCCCACGGGCCATGCCCATTTTTGACCCCGGGGTCACTATTTTAACAACTTTGAAATAGCATTGTACATCGATCATTCCTACCAAGTTTTCCTACCAAGCGGCCATCTTGGATTACGTAATGACGTCATTTTAACAATTTTGTAATCCCCCTACCTAAGGACCATGACCATGACGTTTGGTGACTATATGCCCAATGGTTACCGAGGAGAAGACGTTTGAAAATGTTCACGGACGGACGAACGGACGTCCGGACGACGGACGACGGACGACGGACACATTGCGGTAACAATAGCGCACATGAGCTTCGCTCAGGTCAGCTAAAAATATGATATGTACTATACGTAGTAAACAAACCAAACGCACCACTATCGATTTTAAATCTATAATTAGCCGACCTGTGACTTCGTAATTAGCTACCATCGCCAAAATAGATTATGCATATACATGTACATGTATTTTCAGAAAAGTTTATATTAAAATGCAAAGTAGCTGGGGGGCTCCCATATCATGTTTACACTAAGTTATATGAGTCAATGATGTGTCCAATAACAGATTATTCTGCTGGTAATTGGGGTTTCAAGTCATACGCTTGCATCAATGCAGTTCATAGCAAAGCAATGCGTTTCTTCCTAGGCGTTGGAAAATATACACCTATATCCGCTCTCCGTGGTAACATGGGTTGGGAACCAATACTCATCAGACAACGGGTATGGTCAGATTTTCATGCACAAATAGTTCAGGATTGAATAAACGTATATATCGCTCAGGGCATCTGCTAAGGCCTCAAATAGATGTAAAAACTGGTATTTGTCATTTCTGAGGATTCCGTGACCATCATGTTCCTACCTTTTTCATAGAACGCCTATATTCTCGTGAATAGTTACAGGCGTTCTATAATTACAATCGGTCGATGGGCCGAATGGGGTTCGCTGCGGGAAACTTCGTAAAATGAAAGTGTGCCAATACCAACAAGCTATATGTTAGTTCAATATTGAAACATGCTAACACCTGTAAACATTGATAGGTTATATTAAAATAATAATACGCATGTAATTTGCAAAAAAATAGCTTCCCAATGAAATTTAGTTTAAATAGATTATCCCGTATGGAGCCTCATTTAGAACGTCTGGTACATATAGAGTCAATATTTGAACCTTTTTACTAAACGCCATAGTGTCATGTGTCCAATTTATTGGACACAGGACACTTTTTTTTAATGTAATATACCAACCAATAACAAATTTACGTTTAAAAAGTCAGCTATTTGTTGTTAAATGCGATTGTATTTTCATTGTGACGTCATACTATATTTCGCGTCCTGCCAAACGCGTAATAATACAATGATTGGTCATATTGCCATTACACGTACTGGTCAAAGCCATCGTGAAATTATTGCTGTCTTCATTGTTGATAAGCTCTAAATACGGAAATACAGATACTCATTGTGTACTCGACGATTTGTGAATGCTACAGACGTACATTTCTGCAAATTTGCTAAAGTTGAGAGGACAATACGGCGACAGCCAAGACGCATCAATAATTGACCTACATTTTACATAAGTCTACTAGCTGCCAGACACGAAACATTCGTTTCAGGTAGGAATTATTTCTTTATTACTGTTGACCAATATTTGAATCGTGCTGACTTCGACAGCACTTTTAACCACAGGGCTACTAAAATAATTCCATTGTATTCAATCTAACATGAATTCAAGTGGGTGGGGGATATTCAACATTGCATGTGCATGTGCCGAGTCATTGGTTTTCGCGACCAATGTTGTTTCCACAATTGTTGTTTAAATAGATAATTTCTAATTTATGGTGCATCTCGGACTCTGTGTGTTTGTGGCACCTCGATACTTGTAGATTCACTTTGAATATATGTTTTCAGTCCAACAAGTCAATTCATTATCTATTTAGGCTATTATCTGTAATTGTCTATATAGCCTTATAGGCTTTTAGCCACTTAAAAAAGACACTACTTTCATTCCCCCCCCCCCCCCCGAGAGTCAAATGTGTTTAAAAAAAACTGTAACAACAGTGATGAAATAAGTAAAAAATTGAGGTGTGCGAATCCAGGTACATTGCATTTGTGACTTTTCCCCGAAATATCATGAATATAGGCTGGTGCAGTATTTCTATTAAGTAAGTGTACCCGGCTTCGCACCGTGTATGTGGCTTTGCACACACCAATATTTTACATGTCTGATTATTCATGTTGTTTTCTTAAGACAAGTGTTTTCAGAAAGTCACGTGTTTACACGATTTAGAAAACTATAACAACAGTGACCAAACAAGTAAAAAAATTGAAGTGCAGTATTTGTATTAAGTATTTGTATTGCAGTGGGTGGGCTTCCTAAAATTTATTTGTACACAGGGTACCCATGTTTGGTCTGGGGTGGTGATGAGGGACTTCTTTGCTTCATTTGGGTGACCTCACGAAATATGGGCGAGGGTGGAGACTGTATGTTTGTTGGGATTATGTCACGATACGTAACTCACTGAGGGGAGGAAGTGTGTATTCGTGCCCGGCTAGCTCAGTCGGTTAGAGCGATGGTACGGTAACCAGAGGTCCCGGGTTCGAGCCCCGGGCCGGAGCACATTTTTCTCACCCTGTGACATTTGGCGCCCAATGAGGGACCGTGACTGATATATATATACTACCCAAAATGTACCAAATATATGTAATTCAGAGACGAATTAAATATAGAATTCGGGGACGAATTCCAATTTGGCGGGGAAGTATGTCGCGGTACGTAACTCACTGAGGGGAGGAAGTGTGTATTCGTGCCCGGCTAGCTCAGTCGGTTAGAGCGATGGTACGGTGAACCAGAGGTCCCGGGTTCGATCCCCGGGCCGGAGCACATTTTTCTCATCCTGTTACATTTGGCGCCCAACGAGGGACCGTGACTGACATATACTCCGAGATTGTCCCACAGATAATCACTGTACCCAATAAATATGTATTTCGAGGACGAATTTCAATTTGGCGGGGGAGTATGTCACGGTACGGATCTAGTAACTCAGGAGAGATGATATGTATCTGTGCCCGGTTAGCTCAGTCGGTAGAGCAACCGCCGTGTAAGCGGGAGGTGCCGGGTTCGAGTCCTGGGTCGGGTGCATATTTTCTCTTTCTCTTCCTGTTACAATTACAATCGTGTCTGTTAATTCTGCGCACCTAATAATAATTTTCGTGAAAATGTCCATATTCAGTCTAAATTCCCTGAATATTCAAGGCAGTTCTTAGCCGAGATAATCACGGCTAAACAGATGGCTTTTACTATTTCATCTGTCGTCTATTATCTGTATCCGCCTAGCGGAGACCCAGCCAAATTTGATCAAAATATCAGTACATTTTGTCGTTGACTTTTGCGAATAATACGGGAATAAAATGATAGCCAATGTCGGTATATTTGCATGTTTATTATTGGTTTATGAAGCTTTTTTTAACAGATCTGTTGTTGATCTATTAATTTAGTAAGCAGGACCACTAATCATTTTGACCAAGTTCTGAATAACTTTTTACCAAACTATCGGAATGGGATAAAATTGTGACTTAGTATACCGTTAATCAGCTGATTTATTCCAAAATCAACATAATTTATTCTGACGTAAGCTGGGCAAAACATTACGTGAATTGTGCATTAGCCGGTGCGCAGAATTAGCCGAAATGACATTTTTTATATGCAGATCAGAATGTCAGTTTTCATTGGTTTGATACATGTACAGATATGTATGTCAGTGATTCTATATTTTATGTACATCTGGTGTCCCGGTGTAATTTACTGACAAATCACACAATTTATAAGGAAATTTTTTTTTTTTTCAGTAAAGAAATTATATATAATACCAATCCATTAAGAAAACAGTATTTACAATTCTTGTTATGTGTGTTTAGTTATTATTTTCTGTTGTTGGCATATGTATGGTGCACCAAATGGGCATGTCCCGATCATCAATCAGCACAGTTCACAAGCCCGTAATTCTCAAATGTTGTCAATTTGTACTTTACTATACATTGCATCTGCATTAAAATAGTTTAACATTGACATTAAACTTATTCTGCAATAAATTTGCCTTTTGTGGTCAAAAATACTGACGTTAATGTATCTGTCCCGCGAAATCGAATCATTACCGTTACGCTGAAAAAAAGAGAGTAAAATCAGAGTAACCTCCCTTTCCTACTCTCAGCTACTAATGCAATGGACACTGTTTATGGGCGCCCGATTTATAAATAAACACGGTGGTAACACAACTTAAGTCATTGCCGAGAACGAGGCCGGTCTGTATTCGGAATTTTAAGGTTACACATTACATGCATCATTACCGTTCACGGTTTATACACGTCCATATGTATGTAGGTCGACTGAATCCAAAATTGGTAGATAGACATACTTACAAAGTTGTCTTTGCATATTCTACCTTCATGATGCGTTGTATACAGAGGGGTGAAAAATGGGAGTTTTTAAAGAAAAATCATTACCGTTACGGTCACATCCGTTACAAAATTGTGTAACGGTAATGACGATCGTGTAACGGCAATGATAAATTACCATACTAACCAGTCAGTTGATGCGTCAATTAGATATAAACCAGGTCCCATCAGTTGTTGGTCAGTAATGGCACATTTATTCAGACCTACAACATTTATATATCAGGATTTAATTAGTAAAAGCTCTGAAACAACAAAAAACAGACACAGTTTGCAAGGAGTGTGGGTTTCTATTGGCAATCACATTAAAAGTAAACACTAACTTGAAGTTATATTGTACAGCATATTCAAAGTATACATATGTTTGTTATATATGCTGTATTAGTATTTTAAATAAATGGAAAGTCATTACCGTTACGTTTTGTCATTACCGTTACATAATCATTGCCGTTACGCCCATATTTTTGGAGGCTGTGCTATTAATTAAATGTAGCTTTATAACGATGTTTGGTACATGTGGTAAAACACGGCATTCTGTTAGTTGCCAAGCTATTTCGTTTTGCTTAACTTTACTGATTCATATTAAGTACATGTTGTTGGGTTACCATAAATGAGAAATTCCACGACTTGCTACTAAATTTCTCTGTTTCACACTAATACAATTAGCTTACCATATTCTTGACACTTTTCTAAATAGATGCCCCTTCAGTTGTATGTTTTATGCCGTTGAAAAGAAAAAAATGTAAATGCAAAGCTATATTTACGTCATGTAAATGTACGTAACGGAAATTACATTTGTCTGTGGGACCCCTGGTCCCTTGAATGTGGAAATAAAATAAAAAAAATATAAAAAAAATGACGAGAACAATTGGCTATACTATTATAAATGTAATTAACAACTGGACTGTCACCCAATGGAATAAACATAGTTTAATGAATTATTGGTTCTACATCGAAACTAGAAAAACGACACCAATATGTACATAAAATATAGAATCACTGATGTCTCATTATTATTGAGTTGCGAACAATAACTCTTGCAATCTACTCCTGTACCGTCTGTAGCAGAGTTACTATTCCATTCATACATGTAGGCTTCCTCTACATAATAGCTAATCAGATGTGATTTACACTTTAGTTGTTAATTGTGACACAATTTGTATATTTTCCATCTGAAAAAAAATATTATAAAAGTAATACGTATGGATCACGATTTGCCTGGTTTGGCCCTCAGGTACGTTTTCATCTTTCGCTCTTTCTGTTACCTGGGAGTTGAATTGGGTTATTGCCATTATAGAAGTAGTAAGATTATTACTGATCCTACTGCTTTTGGGAGGGGCCATGTGATTCTGGTGTGGCGAGGACCTGGCATCAGATCAGGATCATCCTGATTTCAGGGCTGAGTATATAGTTCTTTTACTGTAAATATTCATTTCTGATTTTAGGATTTCCCCCCCATTTGTACATGTACTTGAACATGTACTTGTACAGGTAATATATGGGATTTATTACTAAACCCATTGACCCGGCCTTAAATGACCGCATCTGTTGATAGGCCGTTAGACCCCAACAAACAAATAAATTCCTCTACAGAATAGCTAATCAGATCTGATTTACACTTTAGTTGTTAATTGTGACCTAATTTGTATATTTTCCATCTGAAAAAAAAACTTATACAAGTAATACAAAACTTTACGTGGGTGGTGGTCGGGAGAACGAGACGACGTAAATTAATGGTAGTGGTTCCTCCATATAGGAATCACTATTTGCCTGGTTTGACCCTTCAGTACATTTTTATCTTTGGCTATTTTGTTACCTGGGAGTTGAATTGGGTTATTGCCCATTACAAAAGTAGTAAGATTATTACTTATCCTACTGCTTTTGGGAGGGACCAAGTCATTCTGGTGTGGCGAGGACCTGGTATCAGACCAGGATTATTCTGATTTCAGCGCTGAATATATAGTTTTGTTATTGTAAATATTCAGTTCTGATTTTGGGATTTTCCCCCCATTTGTACATGTACGTGAAAATATACATGTACTTTTTCTTTTTATATGAAACGTGAATTTTGTCACTGGTATCAGGGGCGATAACCGTGTTTCCAGTAAAGGTTAATGGAAACTATATTGTGTCTGCTTAGTTTTGTTATGTGCACTATGATCGTACTTTATAATGTGTCAATAACAGGCCCGTAGCCAGCCTTCAAAATAGTTGGGTGCGTAACGAGCCGTGGAGCGGCGAATACGTGCCACAAAGTGGCGATGGGGGTGGGTCCGGTATGGGGGTGTTACCCCCCTTCCGCGACGGGGGGTCCTCCCCCAAGAAAATTTTGAAATTAGGACGCTAAATCCTGCAATCTGTGACATTTACGACTTTATTTAGGAGTAGGAATTGTATGCTATTTTGTGTGGGAAATTTGAATTTTATCGAATTTCTCGCAAGAAATGTGTTATAATCACATTGTGAAGCAGATTATCAGAAACCTTCCGTATACACGTATCTCCACGGTAAGTTTACATACACGCTGTCAGGTCCCAAATAGTTTGAATATTTGTTACATTTTGTTATTCACACTGACGTCACTATACATATATAATATTAGTAAAGTAACTTGATCCTTGGGCGGTGAAAGCTCGAGTTGGTATTAGGCAGATCAGCTGGATCAACGAGATGCAGTCGAGTTGATCAGCTGATCTGCACAAGACCAACGAGAGCTTTCCGGCCCAATGATCAAGCTACTGTACTAATATTGCGTTTATTATATACCAGTCAAACATTTAAAACACATATATTGTATTTAAAAATCGTATAATTGGATTACAAAGTTGTAATTATTTTCTGCGCAGTGCTTTGACGGCAGTCATTTGGTTTATCGCCTAGCACTGAGACGTCGCGCTAGTGGCACGCGACCAGAAACGACGTCAAATTTCAGCTATCATTTTCTGTCCTATTTTCTAAACATATCCCGACTAATATCCCACATCGAGTGTATTGTCCGTTGACAGCATGCATTTTAGGTGAAATGACTAGCTTTTATGGTCGGGGTTATTCTCATTTGAAATACATTATTATGATTTCCCGAACTTTCCTGATGACAAGTAGTTCTGGCAAATCAAAACGAGAACAGAGTGGAATATGGATTCAGAAAGCCACTGAGTGGAATACTGAATTTCAATCTGCTGTGTCGTATCTGGTTGAAGAATACACCATGAATTCACTACATATCTTTGATAGGTATATAATTAACTGCTGTATTTATATGGCAGTTACGTATAATGTATTTCCCATTCAAACAAAATATTCAACACGGAGTCTAAATATTTGGACTAGTACAAGAGTGATTCCAATTCCATCCTACGAGGATATTATTTCCCGCACATCGTGTTTGAAGCAATAATGAATGTATACGAGCGCCAGCGAAGAAAGACGACTACTGGTCATAGATGCACGTGAATAGTGGTGAAGTCGCCTCAATGCACTACCGGCGCGTTCACATTCTGCACTGGTGACAGGTAACGTGCTTGCGATTCTCAACAATGTGTGAATGTTCGGATATAAACATGGATCGCATGAACGTAACGCACTGGAACTCGAGGATGGCGGATCACTTTCTGAGACAAAACGCTTAACCCAGCGTGCATGTTCTTCCTCGAGAAGGACAGGTGCCGGTGTAACATTAAATTTTGACCCTCGTTGAAAAATGACCCACAGGGTCATAACTTAACGTTGAGAACTGACCCGGGGTCACTTTTCAACTGATTTTTAATGTTGAGAACTGACCCAGGGTCATTTTTTAACTGATTTTTTATGTCATTTTTTCTGACCCCGGGTCACTTTTCAACTGACTTTTTTGGTAATACCCAAAATAGGGTCAAAATTTCACGGCGATCAATTTTCAACGACAGAAATATAACGGAAAAATCAAAACATAACAGCTGAAAAGTGACCATGGGCAGAAAAATGTCACTTGAAAAGTGACCCTGGGTCAGTTCTCAACGTTGAGATATGACCCTGTGGGTAATTTCTCAACGAGGATCAAAATTTTAATAGCACACCTGGCTAGTGACGAGCCGTCTCATCAGGATCTGCACTTTTTAGCTCACCTGAGCCGAAGGCTCAAGTGAGCTATTGTTACCGCTCTTCGTCCGTCGTCGTCGTCCGTCGTCCGTCGTCGTTCCGTCCACAATTTTCAAACATCTTCATCGGACCTAATAGTCGACATATTGGTTATGTATACCCGCGTATATGATGTCCTAAATCAATGTTGTTGATATGTGTTTTTTAATCAGACTATGTAACTAGTGTACACAATAACCATTATAAATTGGCAGCTATAATATAATCATTATTGTTCGGCAGCCTTTTTGGAAACAAATCATAATTAGAAGTACAAAAATTGTTCAGCAATGGCGCCATTGTGCCTCCATTGTCTCGTGCGCGCTCGGAGTTTTTGATGTAGATCAAAGGTACATCAAGCGACACCGACTCAAACGGCGGAATGTCTCACGCACTTTGAAGAGCCGTCGTATAAAAAAAGCCGTTCGGCTACACTTAGACATTTATTTGGATTTCAACTCTACGGCAAGATGGATCGCATAGACGAAATCGTAAACTATTTAGTTTCAAGATATATCCAAAACGTTTTGACAAATGCGAATGGAAAAGAAGAAATTTCAGGAGAGACTGTCGAAATTACCGGATGGATGGAGACGTTCTTTACAAGAAGTGCAAAAGACGAGACAAGCGGGTTATTGACGAAAATATGTTCGCGAGAGTATTCAAGGACACCCACACGGCGCCACACGGCGGACACTTAGGTGTCAACAAAACGTGAGTATGGTGGCTATGCCTATGGTCCGATTGGTATGCTCTAATTACAATGCCAAACAACCACCCTACCTCGATGGAACACCAAATGAACATAAATTCGAGTGTACATTGCTCGCTCTAAATCTCGTCTAGTATGAGTGCCATCAGTTGCCAAACATATACTTACGAGGGTTGTTAAAAAATAACTTGGACTTTTGCTCTCTGACGTTTATTACTGAACGGAACATCATAAAAGGTATATTTTTTTAATATGTTTCCACCATATATGTAGCAGAAATGGCTGCATTCCGTCTACTGGATGAAAAGTTTGCATCAGTTTACAAACGGTCACTTCAGCAGATGCACGGCATCAGCGTATCACTACGTCGGCGACGTAAGCGACGTTGTTCGCGGGCAACGTTGATTTTCGGATTCCGGCCCGACCACTGCATAATCTCACATTACGCAAAAATATGTTTTTACGGAAATTAAACGGATATCTAATTTTGTCATCATCCCACACGTTACCAACATCAAAAGCGACCGTTTTTTTACACAATGATACCTAATTTCTGACTACTATGCAGGGAGTCACGCGCGTCACTGTGAGTACAGCGGAGAAATGCTGACTTTAAAATATTTGAATTCTTAAATCAAAATACGGATATGGAAATAATTATGAATCATATCAGATATTTTATAAAGTATCAATATTGCACACCAGAAAATGTATTGTGCGAATGAATATTGAATTCCTTTGAATAAATATCGATGTTTGTTAATATTTTGAGACAAATGTGCGTATTTCCCCTGTACGGACAGTGACAATGCACAGTAGTGAGGAATTAGGTAATATTGTGAAAAACGGACGCCTTTGACGTTGGAAACGTGTGGAATGCTTACAAAATTAGGTATCCGTTTAATTTCCGTAAAAATATATGTTTGTGTAAAGTGAGGTTATGCATGGTTAAAGTCACTATTGCCCGTCTGCAAACATATTGTTTAACTTAAAAACGATGTGTTCTTCTGACAGAAGTCTTGTGTGGTGTCTTCTGAATCATCGTATACGTTGCCGTTGGTGTCTTCCCGAGATCCTAACATAATGTAAAGTTCCTTGCTCTAGCTTCCGTGTCGAGTTGGTTGTCATACTTAAGAAGTTGCTTCGCGCTACAAACCGAAAATGTTGTTTACTTCCGGTTATAATGCCAGAATGACGCCAACTTCAGTGATGACGTCACTATAACTTTACTTCAAACTTTGATGCATTTTCTCGTGTATTGGTTCACAGGTTAGATAATTAATTAAGTAACAGTTTATTACTTTTGAGTGAAAAAATACCGTGCTCCGGGTATTCGTTACTATAGTAATTAAAACGTTCGTCAGTTTAAGCGTAATGAGGCGACATAAACTTGCTTTGTTTGCTGCAGACGGATAGGTTTCAGGCATGTAACTATCATTCATCTTATGCAAATAACAAACGAATGAGAGCAAATGTCTATGCTATTTTTGAACAACCCTCGTATGTAGGTCGCAGATAATCAATTCCCAGCTAGCGTCGCGTGTGTAATAACAAACGAATGAGAGCAAATGTCTATGTTATTTTTGAACAACCCTCGTATGTAGGTCGCAGATAATCAATTCCCAGCTAGCTGTCATTAAATGCTACTCTCCCCCATAACTCGGTCAATTTGTCACATAGAGGAATACTTTTGGTGTCTATACCCATGTTTTAGGGTCGAGAAACACGATGATACCAAAAAACATACTAATGCATCGCAATGTTAATGAGATAATCTTGAAATTCAATATGGCCGCCATTAAAAATTAAGTGTCCTCATAACTTCGGCCAATTTTTCACATGAATGAATACTATTGGTGTCTATACCTATGTGTTCAGGATCAATATGATACCATTGTCAACTAATGGATCACAGTGTTGGGAAAGTCATGTCGGAATTCAAAATGGCCGCCATTTTATAACTCGGCCAATCTGTCACATAGTGGAATGTTTTTTGGTGTCTATATCTATGTTTTCAAGGTCAAGGAACATGATAATGCCATTTACATACTATTATATCACCGTCTTGAGCAATTAATCTCGAAATTCAATATGGCCACCAATAAATACTACTGTTTTATGATAGCCGAGTCAATCAGTCGCATACTTTCCCTCATAATTCGGCGAATCTGTCACATAGAGGAATAATGTTGGTGTTTATACCAATGTGTCCAGGGTCATGCAACATGATTATACCATTGAAGTAATGTGGAATCACATTGTTGATGATGACACTTTGAAAGTCATTAATTTATTACCATTATCATAACATTCTAGAACCACATTTTTAGAACCACACTACTAGTCTAGTCAAAAAGTAAGGTTGTCGTGCACCCCCCGGAAATCATTTTTTAATTGGTGTTCCTAGCTTGGAAAAAATGTGCTAAAAATGATAGGCTATGTTAACACGCTGATAAAGCGTGTTAAATACGATTTTTATGCAAATTAGTGCCGCCATTACCGAAAAATTAACATTTCTCAATATCTCGGCAAATAATGATGATAACTGCCTCAATTTGACGTCTAGACCCATGTTTTCCAGGTCAAGGAATACAATAAAACTATTCCGATGTAGCTCCATGTGTCGCTTATTCCGGAATTCAAGATGACCGCTGCAGCCATTACCGAAAAATCAAGTTTTCTCAATATCTCGGCAAATAATGGTGATAACTGCTTCATTTTGCTGTCTAGACCCATGTTTTCGAGGTCAAAGAATGCGATAAAATGATTTCCGATGTACCTACTTGTGTCGCTCATTCAGGAATTCAAGATGGCCGCTGTAGCCATTACAGAGCAATCAACGTTATCAATGTCTCGGCAAATTCTGAAGTTAGCTGCCAGATTTTGGTGTCTAAGGTCAAATAATGTATTAAAACTATGTCTGATGTAACGCCATGTGTAGCATGTTCTAGGATACAATAATGTTATTATACATTCAAGATGGCCGACTAATAATTTCATTTTCATAAATTATAATAAGAAACATTCAAAATCATGTTTTTCACAAGCAATTAAAATCGGTTGGAATGATTAAAAACATACAATTATATTGGTTGGTTTATTGACTCAATCAGTGTTACAAGCACGGTTATTGCATGGGTATGGACACTCCATTACAATATAACAATGTTATATCACACTATAAGGATGTTCCACCACATATAAGATGGTTTCATCATACTACTATATATGATGTTCTACAACAATATTTACATGCACGATATGATGCAATTCCAGCACGATTATAGGATGTTCCACCACAGTATAAGGATGTTCCACTACATTAAGCCATTTTAATCACAATATAATGATGTTTTTAACCACAATATAAGGCTGTTCCATACAATATAAGGCAGTTGTATCACAGTATAAGGCGGTTTCACCACATTATAAGGCAGTCTCATTACAATAGTATGATGTTCCACCACACTATAAGAACAGTTTCATCACACTCATACGAATGTTACACCACTATACAAGACCGTTCCATCACAATATATAGATGTTCCACCACATATGATTGTTCCATCATTATATAAGGCAGTTCAATTACTATTTAAGGTTGTTCTACCACACTATAAGGTCGTTTTACCATTATATAAGACAATATAATGATGTTCCGTCACAGTATAAATTATTGTCAAATTACATTAATAATACAGTTCTATCACAATATAAGGTTGTTTCACCACATTATAATGATTGTTCCATCATTATATAAGGCAGTTCACTACTATTTAAGGTTGTTCTACCACACATAAAGGTCGTTTTTAACCACATTATACGACAATATAATGATGTTCCGTCACAGTGATATTGTCAAATTACATAATAATACAGTTCTATCACATATATGGTTGTTTCACCACATTATAAGGATGTTCCACGAATGCATAAGGCTGTTCATCACAATATAAGGATATTCCACCACAGTATAAGATTGTTCCATAACAATACAAGGCAGTTCTATCACAATATAAGGTTGTTCCATCACACGTTAAGGATGTTTCACCATGCATATGTTTCCCATGTAAGCATGTTTCACCACAATATAAGGATGTTTCACCATGTTATAGGCATGTTTCATCGCAATATAGGGATGTAACACCCTATTATAATGACGTTTCATCGCAATATAATGATGTTTCACCCAAATATAAGGCTGTTCCAGGACTATATAAGGCTCGTCAGTCACAATATCAGGCAGTTCCATGACAATATAACGATGTTCCACCGCAATATAAGGCAGTTCCACCACACCATAAGACATATCCATCACAATATATAGCATACGTATGTTCCACCACAACAAAATGATGTTCCATCACAATATCTATAATAACTAGAGCCAAGTCGATGGCGCGCCATTGCAATATACCCAATTTCCCCAAATGCTAAGTCCGAAAGGGGGAGATAATCCATGATGGAGGGTCGGATCAAAAATCCAAATTCACTTTGCGCATGTGTACATCATAACGAAGGTACAAACCACATATGAGCCACGTAGGTAGTAAGGTGAAAAATCTTTTCGACTTACGAGAAAAAATAGCGAAATTCTAAGTCCCAAAGGGGGAGATAACCCATTATGGAAGGTCTGATCAAAAATCCATCTTCACTCTGCGCATCCGCACATCATAACGAAGCTACATACGAAATATCAGACGTGTAGGTATTAAGGTGAACAAGTATTTCGACTTACGAGGAAAAAAATAGCGAAATGCGAGTCCGAAAGGGGGGAGATCCAATCCGATGGAGGGTTGGATCAAGAATCGAAACCATTTTGCGCATCCGCACATCATAACGAAGCTACATGCCAAATATCAGACATATAGGTATTAAGGTGAAAAAGTTGTTCGACTCATAAGGAAAAATAGCGAAATTCTGAGTCCGAAAGGGGGAGATAATCCATGGTGGAGGGTTGGGTGACAAATCCGAAACCACTTTGCGCATCCGCACATCATATTTAATGTACATACCAAATATGAGACGCGTAAGTATTAAGGTAAAAAAGTGTTTCGACTTACGAGGAAAAATAGTGAAATTCTGAGTCCGAAAGGGGGAGATAATCCATGACGGAGGGTCGAATGAAAAATCCGCAACCACTTTGCGCATCCGCACATCATAACGAAGCTACATACCAAATATCAGACGCGTAGGTATTAAGGCGAAAAAGTTTTGCCACTTACAAGAAACGTGACGGACGGACGGACGGACGGAGGACGGATGGACGGACAGACACTCGTGACGAAAACAATATACCCATTTTTTCCCCCAAAAAAGTGGGTATAATAACGAAGTTACACATGTTTTAGACCAACTGTGTATGTATATTAACAAGTATTTTTCATGTTGAGAAACTGTTATGTGTGATCTTCACATCATTTTCAAGCCACTATATTGCTGTATACATAAATGTACATTATCCTTGTAGCGGCCATTTTGAAATTTAATGAGCAACACATTGATTCAGGTTCATCCGATAGATGGATGGCTTCATGCTATGTCAGATAGCCTAGTCATACGACAATAAGGCCTTATTATTAATATGCTAAAAAAATCCCGATATCTTTTATAGATTTCCGGATGATGTTCTTTCGCCAGCCATTTTTGATGCTCGATGTGATATATTACAATTAAGACAGCTACTCAGTAATGTATGATTCATATGAAATCAACATTAAAATGGATAATCTGACATAGCAGCCTGACTTCTGTTGACCCGTGTCTCAAAATATATGAATATTTGTACATTATTCACAATCGATATTTTCATATTTAAGAAGCATGCATAAAGACAGACAAACATACGGCACGTAGTATCTGGAGTTAGTGTAGACTATAATGGCCGGAAATATACCAACAGTGAAAATTAACGACATTTTGGCGGCCATTTTGATTTTTTTACGAGACATATATAATATATAAAATTCAAAATATATGGAGGGTATGTATATCACTTCATTCTAAGCATTTAAAGCATCACACAACACTATTTGAAGAGTAATGTAGCATGTAAACAGTTATTTTATATAGATTTTGGCGGCCATTTTGAATTTATTGTGCCCTTCATGGATAAATCAGGGGGGGGTAAAATAAACCCTTCTCAATAAATTTGGCATGCAAACGGCATGTCGGATAAATGGGTGTCATTTGTCTTTGTACGATGTCACAATAAAACATATTATAATGATATTCTAATGTAACGCATGGTCGGAAATATACCAACATTGAAAATTAACATATTTTGGCGGCCATTTTGATTTTTTACCAGATAATATTATACTTAATGTTTAAAATAAAAGTCAAAATATATGGAGGCATAATGTTATATAACTTCATTCCAAGCATTAAATCATCACACAACAATATTTGAAGCATAATGTAGCATGCAAACTGTTATTTTATACATATTTTGGCGGCCATTTTGGATTTATTGTGCACAACATGGTTAAATCAGTACAATAACCTTCCCAATCGATTTAGCATGCAAAAGTCATGCCAAATAATGGTGTCATTTATCTTTTTACGATGGCTATGTCCAAAATTAGACTGGTTTATTTTAGTACGTTAATTGCTGTCGAAATCCAAGATGGCCAACAAAATGGCCGCCGTGCGACCCCATGGGACAATATTTCAGACTGGGAACATCAAAATTTTCTTACTACATACAATAAGGATTACAAAAATGTAAGTTAGAAAAATATATCCATGGGGTGCATGGGGACCTATATTTCCTACTAGACTATATCTCCGCGTTCGTTTATATACAGCACGCCCAATGCACCACTACAACCAGTATATATTCTCATTTATCGCGCCTTCCAGTCAGCGTTTGATGTCCCATCGACCAGTATTTTTTTTGGAGGGGACCAAACAAGCTCCACCGCAGATGAACACCGTTAATCAGCATAATACATAATTACAAGTGTGATATATTATCTGTATCTTCCAGGTACGTGAAGATCAAATGAGCGATACTATTGTAAAGGGACTGTTCAACAAGGTTCGGAAGAGTTCGTAGAAGTCTGTGATGCCTGTCAGAAAAAGGGTTCCCTTAAAAAGGCGAAGAAGCCACTACATCCTATTCCCGTATCTAATGTCGCGTTCTCCAAGATTAGAATGGATCTGATTGGACCATTAGAGGAATCCGAAGATGGTATGTTGTGTATATCTATTCTGCGTATTTGTGTATGTGTACATTGTAACTATTCAGTACTACTGTAGAGACGATACATTGTTACGAATGATGTATTTTCGTAACTTGAAAGCCTTCCAACGGCCCAACTACAAAGCCAAGCCAAACAAAACAAGGACCCACATATCACATATGCTTCCCTCATTGTCGTGTCAACCCTCACGGTAATAATGTACATAATGTCTGTAACATGCATGAATATTCTAAAATAAATAAAGGCAATACAGCCCTCTCTCGTGCCAACAGGAGCCCAAGCGTTCAGTTCAGGGTCAATTTGCAATGTTGAAAAACCGACCCAACCAGGGACATTTCCACGTTGAACATTTCCACACATTGAAAATGACCCGGGTCAGATATTCACATTGAAAATTGACCCGGGTCAGATATTCACATTGAAAATTGACCCGGGTCAGATATTCACATTGAAAACTGACCCGAATGGCCGGGATATCGTTGCCCGGCGGTAAATACCGTTATTCCGACCCGACCCGGGAAAAACTCTCCAAAGTGGGAAATATGGGAAATACTGGGAAATATTATTTTTGTTTGTATTTGTAGGGCATTATTTTTTTTGATTAAAAAAGAAAATTTCTGCCCTGTAATAACTGCACAAGTTGATGTTCTGAGAAAGAGGCTACATAGTTGTGCTATTTCTAGCAATATAGCAGTATACAAATATGATTGCATTAGTTGGTATTCTCTAGGCATGTGCAGACCATATAGTGAGTGGTTTAGTACAAATGCATGTCAACTTCAACATAAAATCAGCACCGACCATATTTACCATACTGGCAGACGTGCGATATGCTTGATACCTGTGCAACCGTGAAAGCCGGAAGTGTAACATTCCATGTGTCTAATAATGTTGCAATGCATGCATGGTTTAAAGCTGATTTTCTTTATATTTGATCACATCTGCTCTGGACTGGGGATTGTAGAAACAAACATCCCGCAACAATTCCGCCACTGCTGTTATATCAGTCTGTTGTAAAAATATGTTTGTATCCATGCTGTCCATGATCATACAGTCAGGTGACAAAAGTATTCGTGAAATGACGGCCATCTTGGATTTTTGGATATTTGATAGCTACATTTCCACATTCCATAAAAGACATATCATTGAACAAAACTCAACAACAATGAACAGAACATACCTTAATACTTTGTCGAATGTCCTTTTAGTCAGATTACATTCAAAAGTCGTCTTGGAATGCTGGTATACGGGCTTTGAACGTACTGAGCGGAAATGGACACCCAGATTGCCTTGTATGTCAGGAGTGTAACATCACTGTCCAGAAATGTACTCAAGAGTGCAATATGTATATCAGAGTACCATATCTGCTGTTATTATTCCTTAGTGGTATTCTGCGATTTATTTTCTTGGTTAAATGTAGTATATATGGCTGATCCGCAAATTTAATGATTTCGTTTTTCATAAAAGAAAAAAAAAACACTAAAAAGACAAACTTGGTAGAGAAATCAGTCAGTATGGTAACTCTTGATATATATATATATATATATATATATATATATATATATATATATATATATATATATGTGTGTGTGTTGTGGATGTACACACATAATATATTATCAAACATATGTGTATCTAGGGTATTCATTGCGTTACACTCCGGATATTCATATTTTGGCTATGGGTGACAGACCAATTGTACACAGCAGTGGTGGGATTGTTGCGGGAATGTTTCTACAATACCCAGTCCAGGGCAGTCTGAAAAAATCGAAAAAAAAAATCAGATGTAGGCCATATGTTCAAAAAGTAATATGAAATAGGCACTGCCTATGACGGGCGACGTTAGTATATGAAACTAAATTTACCAATTGATAGCTTTACCATGATGTTAGTATGCTATGAACGGTACCGTAGTATATTGTAGTATTGCAGAACTACTTCCCGCAACTACCACGGTGTTACAACTTCTCTATTATAATTAAATGGTGTCATTGTCGCACTTCTCTTATTTGAACCAGTGATACAATTCAGATATTTCCGTTTCATATATAGTACATTAATAGCCTAGGCATAGTGGAGCGCGTGGTCGAACGGTCTGAGGCGTCGGTCTGCTGATCTTACGATCGTGGGTTCCAGCCTGGCGTGCGTTGTGTTCTCGAGCAAGACACTTTATCCACACTGCTTCAGCCCACCCAGATGAAAATGGGTACCGGCTAAATACCGGGAACATCGATTGTATTTGATTGTATTTGATTGTATGTACATGTACTTATGAATAAAAATATGATCCACTAGTGATAAGCCTCAGTATTGAGGGTATACTGGCAAAAGCAAAGCATTATGTAAACTGTATTCGTACATTTACGATCATTTTAAGAAAAAATAACAAGGCTAAGAATCTTCAGTGATATTATTCCCAATTTTCGCAATCTCAGTCGTCATTGAGCACGACTGTCACTTCGAAAGTTATACACATTTTGCCCATTTTTGGTATGAATTGTGTTAAGTTTTACATTTACTTTTTTTGATTAACCCAGTGCTGTGTCAGATGTGTTTGTATCCTGGACTACAGCAACAGGTGCACTAGACGCACACTTGCAATGCATACTTTGTTCTGGTAGTCGTGTTCCCCAATTATCCCGGATCGCTTGACTATGTCTTGTATTTTTAAACTCACATCAGCAAATTTAAGTGCAGCGTGGCGGCTTTAGAAATTCTCCAGGTGTGTCCTTCCAGTGATGCTATTATTTTCTCGATCCCTGGTGGTGTTTGAGCACATTTTGACCATTTTTCGTATTAGTTTTGTCCTTTTTACATACAGCTTCACTTAAGCTGTTGGTAAGAGGTACTTGTGTCATGAACTGTGGATACAGCACAGGCCGTGACACAACCGAGCAGGCGCAATAAAACAGCAGTTACAATGCATACTTGTTTCTGTTAGTCATGTCCACTGAGTATCATGGATCGCTTGACTTTGTCTTGTAAACAAAATCACAACATGTGCGCTTTCTATCCAATGCTATTGAGAGAGATATAGTGTGCTTCTATCTATCTAACGATGTTGAAAGATAGAGAGAGAAATATTATGGTTTCTATCTAATGATGTTGAGAGAAGGTGGGTGGGGGTGCGGGGTAGAGATATATTGTGGTTTCTAGGTAATGATAGAGAAAGAGACACACAGAGAGACATAGACAGACAGAGAGCGTGATAGAGAGAGACATACACACATACAGACAGACAGACATACAGACATAAAGCTAGAGAGAGAGAATGACAGAAAGATAGAGAGAGTGACAGATAGGGAGAGAGACAGACAGAGAGTCACACAGACAGACAGACAGACAGAGAGAGAGAGAGAGAGAGAGAGAGAGAGAGAGAGAGAGAGAGAGAGAGAGAGAGAGAGAGAGAGAGAGAGAGAGAGAGAGAGAGAGATGAATGTGGGAGATGAATGTGGGAGAGAGTGAAAGAGACAGACAGACCAGACCAGACCAGACCAGACCAGACCAGACCAGAACCAGAACCAGAACCACCAGAACTGGTCTGGTCCAGACCAGACCAGACCAGACCAGACCAGACCAGACCAGACCAGAACCAGAACCAGAACCAGAACCAGAACCAGAACCCAGAACCAGAACCAGAACCAGAACCAGACCAGAACCACCAACAAGACCAAGACCAAGACCAAGACCAGACCCAGACCCAGACCCAGGTCAGACCCAGACCCAGACCCAGACCCAGACCCAGACCCAGACCCAGACCCAGACCCAGACCCAGACCCAGAACCAGACCCAGACCCAGACCCAGACCCAGACCAGAGACATGGATGTGAGAGAGAGAAAGGTGTTAAAATAAATACGGTTTCGTTGCATTTTTTTTCTTTTTTTTCCCATAAAATATTCCAATGCGCACATAAGGCATTTCTACTCTCTCGGGGGACTCTTCAGCGTTGTGATAAAAGCAACTTTAGTCTTCCTAACGACAACACAATTTTGAAATGCAGTAACTTCGTAAGCTATATTATGTATACTTTCCGATGTTATCTACATTTTGTTTTAGAAGCAGTTGGCCTTTCGGGCCAAATTATTCGTCGCACGTATTAGTAATACCACGTGTCGTAAAAACACCGTCTGCTTGGTTTATCGGTTTACGGTAAAACAAATTTTACACTTTCAATCATATGTTCAACCTAGTTTCACTGAATGGTAAGTATTCATATACGCGTAACATAAAGCGGGCGACAAAGAGTCGTCCGTATTACATATGATATAAAATGTTACACTCCTGGTAAGTATGTTAAATATGGTCACTACTCATTTTAGGTTCAAGTTAACATACATGAGTGCTAAACTACTTACCATAGGGTTTGCGCATGCATGTAAAATACCAACTAATTTTATCATTTGGGGTAACATGTCAGTAGTGTAACACAAATCGTGTACATTTGATCTTTATTTTTTTAAATCATATATTGCATCCCATCATCAGTTCGAGATGGCTGAAATTAGTTGTGTTTGTTTATTTATTATACTGGTTGCATACAAAGTACTTTTTATATCATATGTTCCAATATGCATTAGTAACAAAGAACTTTTATATTTAAATCACTGTAAAATAACAGCAAAAGGTCAGACAAAAAGTTCAATTATTTGAATATTTCAAAAGTCACAGTCTAAAGTAAAGCTCTGCTATGAATATAATTCATCGATCATCACACAAAACCAAATAATTATGCTAGATATAACTGCATCATTGCCTTAACACCAGGACAATTAATAAATTTTACTTTTCATCGATTTTGTTCCATAAAATTGCTTGGAAAAAGTACATGTATTGTGTTATCAATAGAATACATGTGTTTCCGAGAACTTGGATGTATCTAGTTTGTAGGAAGTAAAATAAACCAGTGACCACCGTGTTTGATTTCACCACATATCTCACACGTTGGTGCCATTTATTATACCCCCGGCATACAAAGTATGGATGTATCTAGTTTGTAGGAAGTAAAATAAACCAGTGACCACCGTGTTTGATTTCACCACATATCTCACACGTTGGTGCCATTTATTATACCCCCGGCATACAAAGTATGCCCCCCCCCCCCCCCCGGCATACAAAGTATGCCGAGGGGTATGTAGTTTTCGCTATTCCGTCCGTCCCATTTGCTCTAGTTTTCTGGTACCAATGATCTATGTAACCATAAGTCGCATCGACTTTAAACTTGATAGACTTCTTTATCATCATCCATAGTTTCATTCTATATCACGCCCATGCGGCCTTCATGCACAAGGTCAATGTTAAACTACTTAGAAATGTGCCTTAAAGTTTTTGAAATATTTGCTTTGAAGTTTTTAGGTAGTGCATATAGTTTTATCTCAAGTAAGATTCACTTGAACATTGTTTACTTCTGAGCCATCATCCATATTTTCATTATGTAGCACTTCTGCGGGGGGCTATATGCCCAAGGTTAAATTACTTATAAATTTGCCGCAAAGTTTTCAAAATATTTGCTTTAACTGGTTTAGGTATATAATATACTGTTCTTTACTTCTAAGCCTCGTCCATATCTTCATTATGAAGCCCATATGGGGCATTCATGCCCAATGTCAAGGTCGTATTACTTAGATTTTTTTGTAATATTTGGGTTCAAGTTTTTTAAGTACCAAATATTTCCATAACCTTGCATTGTGTTTGATTGTACTTTAAAACTTGTATACTTTCCATCTATTATTCACATTAAAGGTTGGATTTCTTGATTTCTTTTGTTAAAGTTGGTTGCTGTGTCATGGCGGTAGCCGGGGATATAGTATCTCGTGGCCACGACTTAGTAACTCGTGGCCACGACTTAGTAACTCGTGGCCACAAGTTAGTAAGTCGTGGCCACGACATAACTAAGTCGTGGCCACGAGTTACTAAGTCGTGGCCACGACATACTAAGTCGTGGCCACGAGTTAGTAATCCGTGGCCACGAGTTAGTAAGTCGTGGCCACGAGATAAAATGTGTGTTGGAAATGTCACCTATATGCCACCGTAGTTACCACAGCTAGATTTGCTTTATTATGGTTACATTGTTTTCAATTTGTTCCAGGAAACAAGTACATCTTGGTATTCACCGAGTATCTAACGAAATGGGTCGAAGCGGAAGCTGTTCTAGATAAGAAAGCTGAAACGATTTTAAAACCGTTCATAAAATTCGTATGTACACATGGGATGCCAGACACTCTGATTACGGACCAGGGGCGGGAATTTTGTAATCAACTAAATGAAATGTTTTGTAAGAAGATGGGGATACAACACAACGTCGCGTCACCATATCATCCACAAACAGGCGGACACACAGAACGCTTCAACCGAACACTTTCAAGCATGCTTGTCAGCTACGTTAACGGAAATTGCAATGACTGGGATTCAAAGTTACCGTATGTATTATTTGCTTATAGAACTGCCGAACACAGTACCACAAAACAGGATCCGTTTTTCCTCGTTTATGGTAGAAAAGCACGTCTACCCATAGAGTTGGAGCTGCCAATGGCATGTAATAACGAACGAGTAAACACGTTTCTGAAATTGAAAGACTATCGAGAAGATGCAGCACAAAAAATTAAGAAAGGACAGGCAAAACAAAAGAAGCATTATGATTCGAAAATAACAAAATCCATATTCAATATAGGTGATGAGGTATTGCTTCATAATACGCGGAAGCTGACAAGAAAGGGTGGGAAACTGAATCCGCTGTGGTCGGGACCGCATATCGTTCAAACAGTACTAGACAATGATTGTTACCGACTGAACGGTAATAAAGTAGCTGTAAACGGCAACAGATTGAAGGCATACGGTAGAAATGATTCAAATCAAGAGATTAAAAAAGAAAGTTTGAACGCCTCGACAAATAACACAAATGACGTGAAAGAAGACGAGCTTGAAATGAATGAACCATGTGAGAACCGAAGTGCTAACGATGCAAAGAAACCAGCAAACACTACTGAATCTAATAAGGACAATCAAGATGCAAATGAAGTTGCACACACGGAACTGAAACAGACTCGTGCAGAAAACGAGAAAAG